>PVHT020000026.1:7641016-7696499 GCA_004024745.2 Catagonus wagneri
CGGGTTTCCCTTTTGTTTTGCTCCAAGCGGCGGCCCCCGCCTGACGTCTCTGTTTACCACTCGCCGGGGCAGCCATCTGCGCACGCGCCTGGAGAGCCGGTTGGGAAACCGAGTTCTCTAGTCGTGCCACCCCGGTCGGGCTTGGGGACTACATCTCCCGTCCTACTTCGCGGCCAGGAGCCCGATAAGGCTGGCAGGAGAGCGGCGTGGCAGGATATTAATTATTAGAGGTCGTGGCGGACTCCTTTTCTTTAAAAATCATTTTCCTCCCCCCCACCCCCTTCCTCGTCCTCCCTTGTGAGATTCGGGGATCGCCTAGATGACCGTGTGGGGAGATGCTAGACCGTTCCGTCTTTCCTTCAGAAGAGGGCAAAAGGAAAGAATGCGGTCTCCGCAAGAAGCAGAAAAGCAAGAAGCATGAAGCAAAGAACTGGCTAGTAAATAGGCTGTTGTTGCGTTGAGGAGTTGGGTGGAGGACTTGGGGAACATAAACGAATGGTTAGCTGATGCTAGTGTCTCCCCCCACCGCCCTCAACTCCCCATACGCAGTTCTCACTGATAGCGCGGTTGCTGCCCAATCAGTTTTCTCCACTGGCTCTTCTGGCCTTTCCTCAAATACTGATATTCTCCAGATTCCCATCTTCGGCGGCTTCACTTCTCATTCAACAGGTTCCAAACAGAACTCATTATCTGTTCCTGCACCCATACCCCAATCCTCTGGATATCTTATCTCAGAATTTGGTTAATGGTTGTCCTAATCCACCCAGTCTCTTAAACTGGATCTGCCCTTCATCTTTTCATCTCCGTAACCTCCCACATCCAAATCCCAGTTCAAGATCTTACTTATCACTGGGCTAAATTGCAGCATCGGCTTAATCGGGGTGGGGGGAAGGCCCCCCCAATGTGAATCTTCCCAACTGCGGTTTATGTTCTGTGCTGTCAACAAAGTAACTTTTCTGAGAAACTCTTCTGGTAATAACTAAAATCTATGGAGCACGTCTTCTGTGCCAGGTGCTGAGCTGATTGCTTTATGTACATTAGCTCCTTTACTCCTCAAATCAACCCTATGAGATAGGTACCACTGTTATCCCCATTTTACAGACAAAGGTACTAAAGCTTATTTAGTCACTTGCCCAAAGTCATACAGGAGAGGTTGGAGAACTGGGATATCACTTATATGTGATCAGAGTGTTTTCCTGCTTAAAACTTACTTTGATTTTCCCCATTCCCTATGTGATAAAGCTCAAACTCCTTAGCAAGACATGCAGGTCTCTTCAGGCTCAGGCCTCTGCCGGTCTCTTCCGCTACCTCTTTCACCCGGTACGTTAAGTTCTGACCAGCCCAAGTTTCGCACTATTTCCTGGAAATATTGTACATTTCCTTCATACCTTTCCCTCCACATCCTGGGATGTCCTCCTTCTCATCTTCCCTTCCCCAAGTCACTTATTCTGGAAAACTCCTATTCAGTCTTCCCTATCCCCCTCAGGTACAATTTTCCCTTTCTTGCATTCCCAAGCATTTTGTGCAGGCTTACTTTATATGGCATGGACCATACTGTATTACAATTATTTGCTTATGTGTATGTCTCTTCCACTAAACTGTGAACTCCTTGAAGGCAGAGACAAGGTTTCTGTAGCTCTGTGACCCCACATAGTAGACATTCAATAAATGTTGGTTGAATGAGTGGGATCAGGAATCAAGAGACATTGCACTCGTACATTTGGCAACTTTTTAATAAATGTATCACATTTGTTTTCTGCCTGGTCACATTCCATTTTTCATGTTAGACAGCAAGCTCCCAGGCGTAGGGACTATAATTTAACTTGTCTGTATAGTGTCTGGCATTATAGCATCATCAGTGTTGCTTGATAGGTGCACCGTGGTGACCAGGTCTTCCTCCTGTCGAGGTTGTAGGACCATACAACCTGGGATGCTTTAGAGACGGTGGTTATTAGCCCTTCAAAGTGATTATGTCTGCTCATGGTAACATAACCTCCTTGGTTCTACATATTCCTGCCTCCTTCTACTCCAACATATATCTGTCATGTAGAGCGTAAACAGAAGACCATGTATTCCTACCTCAGGTCCAGACTAGAGAGATGGGAGACAGTTGCTCACAATGCCTGCGAACATTTCCTGCCTACACCTCTTTCAGCACAGGCCTGGAGGACTCAGTAAGTGCTGCATGGGCAGTGGATTTGGTAGAGGAGAGAGCCCGGTGGGCACTAAGTCCCAAGCAGCTCTCTTCCAACTGAAACAGGTGTGGTGGCAGATCCTATAGAGCTACTGAGGCAGGGTCGGGAAGGCACCTGTCCTGGCTTGAGTTATATCTTGCGTCGTCTCCCTTTGTGCTTCTGTTTGAAGAGGTCCACATCTTCACCAACTCAAGTCCATCACCTTATATTTCAAATTCAAAGCTCAAAACTTACATGCGCTTGGAAATTTTCCCTAACTGGCCCCAGCCTGACGATCACTTAACAACTTTGCATCTCCTGAAGCACTATGAACTCAGTCTGTATTCTTTCATTTTGTGCTTATGGTTATATGGCTTTTTGTTTCATGAGGGCCTGTTGTCTCCCCAACTAGGTTATAAATTCTGCAAGCAATCCACAACTGCCTACTGAGCCTTTGCTGTTAAGATGAGAGTATACCTTGGAACTCTGGGCAGATAAAAATGACCATAAACCATGGGAACAGATGGTTTAGGAGGGTGAGCTGAAGGATCAGTGGAATGGTAAGAACACTGAGACTTTAAAGCATGCATCTGGAGAGGTCAGGGTTATGCACCTTATTACTGTGGCAGTGTTCGAATATATACTAGTCGAGTCGTGAAGGTGACCTTGGAAAACAGAAGATACATTTGTCATGAAAGGGAACTAATAATAGTAGGCCTCCAGAAAACTGCTGTAGTCATAACTTATGAACAGATATATGGCAGGATATGGGGAAAACAGTCCTTTCTCCCAGTTGCAACCCCGGAAATTATGGTCTCAACGGGCTCCCCATTCCCCACTTGTTTTTTTTAACTCTTGGAGGTCGTAGGGGTTTGGTTTGGCTCTCTTGCTTCTTTCACCAACAACACCCACTCTTCTACCAGGGTGCCATCCTCCAAGCCTGCTGCCAAACAGGCTTTATTCATTTGAATTGAGACAGACATTTCCCCACTTCTTTCTCACCCTGCCTAGCTCTGAAAAAGTGCCCCCTTCCAGGGTTTGTATAGGATTTTTGCTTGTAACTACAGAGAAAGATGCAGGGGTTAACAAAAATAACAACAAGAAAGCTTAAGGAATCTCAGCTTGTCCCTGGTCTTCACAGATGTGGACGGAACATACGTGTTTTTGTAACTCTCTTCCCTAAATCCTAGTTTATGTGTTTTCGCGAAAGATTTCTTGTCCTTCTCTTAGAAGCCAGCAACACCCTCCCAACCCTGTCGTTGTTTTTTTAAAAATCTTTTCAGTTAATAAACATTTCGTAAGAGCCTACATTTCCAGACACCAGGCTGTGTGCTTTTACATGAAGACTAAAGTCCTTAGATTTAGCCCCAAGAAGATTTGAGTTGGCACCACTACTAAGTACCAGGCAGCTTTGAGTCCTTTCCAGATCCTAAAAATCAGTCTGATGCAGTGAAAAGAGCACCAGACTGAGTTAGGAGATCTGAGTCCTTGTCGTAGCTCTGTCGCTAACTAGTTAAATAATAATAATCACACTATCAGTAAGTAACATTTCTTGAGTTTTTATTATTTATTAGGCACTGTGCTAAGTGCTTTATGTGGATTATCTGATGTAATCCACAAAATAAGCACCTAAGTTAAATGCTATTACTGTTTTCATTTCACAGAGGAAAATGGGACTGAGAGAGGGGAGAGGGACCTCCTTAAGGTCCAGAGTTATTAAGTGGTAGAGCAGAGGTGCAAATCTGGGCAGTCTGACTCCAGAGTCTACACGGATCAATTCACCTCTTTGACTTTGGTCTCTTCAGTTGTAACATGGGAATGCTGTATTAAACGATCCTCTCTTGGGGGAGGGGTGCACTCGCATATAGAAGTTCCCAGGCCGGGGATCAAACCTGAGCCACAGCAGCAATAACAATAAATCCTTAATGGCTAGGCCACTAGGGAAGTCTACAATAATCTTTAAAGTCTCTTCTAGGTCTAAAATCCTGTTTCTCATCTTCAGTATGGGTACAAGGCTCCAGATTGCCCTTTTGACTTTAGGGCTGCCCTGAGCTTACACTTCACACACACATAAAGTCGGCCTTGGCCTCCTTCAGGATAAGGTCCACAAAGCTTCATCTCTTAGGTTTCCGGCTCTCTGAACTGACCTTTGAGTTTTCTCATTAACCATTCCCATAGGCCTCTATGGCTCTAACCTTCAAAAAGTCCTACTGGCATGATATTTCCTAGACTTATTACCAGAAGGGTTTCCAATACAAAAAAAGATGTTTGTATTTTAAAATTACACGAAAAGAGGAATTCCTTGGTGGCTCTGGGCTTAAGGATCTGGCGTTGTCGCTGCAGTGGCCCTGGTAGCTCCTGTGGTGTAGGTTTGAACCCTGGCCTGGAAATTTCTGTATGCTGAAGGTGCAGCCAAAAAGAGAAAAAAATTTTTAAAAAGTTACACGAAAAGAGCTGAATGTGATACTTTATATACTATATGCTCATAATTTTGTTTAAAACATAATTTTGTTTAAAAAATAGGGAAAATGCCAAGAAGTGTTAGCAGTAGTCATCTTTTTCCTTTTACTTTCTTATATTTTTCCAACTTTGTGTATAATTTTTAAACTGGGGAAAATGCTTTATGTTTTGCCTCTTTCTACAAGGGATTTGAGGCACTTTACCAGAAAAACACAGAACAAATGTCATAAGATTATAGAAGTAGAACATCAGAGCCATGTAGAGGAAGAAGCAGCTAATGTGCGATGACTGAACATTAAATTAATCTTCTGGGCCTCCCAGGGAAAAGGGGAAAACACAGTAAATTACACAATTCTCGTTATCAGAAAGAAAGACACGTGGCAATCCCTCAAGAGAGATAGAGATTTTCGTCACTAAATTCTTTTTTCCTCCACTTGAAAAGACAGTGCTACAGCAAACAAAATTTTTTGAAAAAAAAAAAAAGATTTGTAATTCCATTGCCCTCATAAAATTTTCATCTTTGCCTATAGCTCTCAGTCCTTGCCCACAGACACAAACAATTTTACATGGCTGCAATTAGAGTCTATACACCATTTTGTGTCGGTTTTTTTCCAATGAACATATCATAAGCACGTTTTCATACTTAGTCTTCCAGAATTACAACTTTCAACAGCTACATAATGGTTCATCACTGGCACTAAATTCCATAAGAAATTTCTCACGTGGGATTACCATAAGGGACAATGTCCTCAGTAACAGTTTTATAACACACACAGAAGAGATTTTCATATTACTTTCTTGTAACTGCCCTGGCTTAAAGCCAAGGATATAACATTAAAGCATTTCTGCAGGGGCCAAGCTAATATGGTTCAGGCATGTAACCTTCTGGTGCTCTAACTTGATCTGAGGACACAACTTAAAATGCCACCTAAAGGAGTGGATGGATAGAATGTCCCTTACAATATATTCCATAAATATCTCTTCTCACAGCCAGGCTTTTGGGAGGACCTCAGAGGCTGACTACACTTATTCTCTGATGAAGGCCAGAAGTGTTGGTATGCTCTGTTGTTGACTGAGGCAGGATCCATATGTTTTGGAAGCCAGATGAACAGGTGGTTGGGTGACAGGGTTAACATTCTGGCTTGAAAGCTGAGAAGCTTGACCAGTGTTGTTGCCTGTGTAGAAATTTACCTCACATCCCCATGGAGGTAGGGTGCAGGTAAAACCAGAATTTTCTTCAGAAGCAGCTGTTGGAGCTGAGTTCCATACCACAGAGGAGGTATTTTTGATCTGAACAATTCGCAAAGCCAATTCTCAATTCTCAATTGAACAATTCTCAAACAGTCAGGTGCCCTGTGCATAAGAAGGGAAGTCTCATAAATATTCCAATGGAACCTCTGTTTTTAGGAACTGTAGGGTCCCAATGTGCCTGCCAGTATGAATTAACTGCAGAATGGGGTTTTATATTGACCAATTGAATCTTGGAGACTGTCACCAAGGATAATTGAACAGTTTTTGCATAAATGATGTTGAGCTATTATTTCTGGCACTAATTATATGCCAGAGCCCATAATTTCCTCTTAAGAACTACACCTATTGTGTGATGATAGTATGTCAGCAGCATAAAAGTGTATTCTTTTTTTTTTCTTTTTAGGGCCACACCTTTGGCATATGGAAGCTCCCAGGCTAGGGGTCCAGTTGGAGCTACAGCTGCCTGCCTACACCACAGCCACAGCAATGCAAGATCCAAGCTATGTCTGAGACCTACACCATAGCTCATGGCAACGCCAGATCCCCGACCCACTTAGCAAGGCCAGGGATCAAACTGGCATCCTCATGGATACTAGTCAGATTCGTTTCCACTGTACCACAACGGGAACTCCTGGATTAGTTTTTTACTTTAAAAGTTTTATTGTTATTAACATTACAGCCACAAAATAAAAACCTTTTTAAAAATAGAGAAATAGAAGAAAATAATTATCACAAACTCACCATTTTAATACAACTATCATGAGGATTTTGTGTACTTATTTTTTTTCACTACCATATTTTTACATTTGTGTTGTGTATGGAAATTTGTGTCCTGGTTTAATAATTGTATTTACATAAGTGATACATGCACACATTTTCTTTAAAAATTTAGAACATTACAAAAAAAATCTAAAAATCTTTGGTCCCTTATCTCATTCATCTTTTGAAGTTTTTTTCACACAAAAATGTTTTTGAGATCTATCCCTTTATTTTTTTATTTTATTTTTTGTCTTTTCTAGGGCCGCACCCATGGCATATGGAGGTTCCCAGGCTAGGGGTCTAATTGGAGCTGTAGCTGCCAGCCTGTACCACAGCCACAGCAATGCTGGACCCGAGCCGCATCTGCGACCTACACCACAGCAACGGATCGAACCTGCAACCACATGGTCCCTAGTTGGATTCGTTAACCGCTGAGCCACGAGGGGAACTCTGAGATCGATCCTTATTGATGCCTCTAGTTCACTTCCTTTAACTGTTGTATTCCACTTAATGGATATGCCACATTTTATTTAGTCTTTCCTAAGGGAGACTTCGTGTGTGTGTGTGTGTGTGTGTGTGTGTGTGTGTGTGTGTGTGAAGTGGGTGGCAAGAGGGTTAAGAAGTCTGCTAAACTGCCTCAGTTCCCCCAGTGTCACTATGAGCACATAGATGCAAAGAGACAACCTGAAGTAAGAAAAATATTAAATCACTTTACAAGCAGACACAGAGATGCCTGATCCCCAGATCACCATCCTGTGAGTCTAGATTCACAGTGCTGTCCAACAGAACCTTCTGTGATGATGGAAATGTTCTATATCTGCACCGTCCAATAAGTAGCTGTTGACCACATGTGCCTACTGAGCATTTGAAATGTGGTTGGACAACTGAGGAGCTGAAGTTTCAAGTTAATTTAATTTAAATTTGGTCACATGTGGTTAGTGGCTACTGTATTGGATGGTACAAAACTCTAGCATACAGTAATGGAAACCACAGTCTTTTATACCATGAATTATATCATTAGGAGCTCTAAGACAACTGAGTCCACTCTCTAAAGGTCAGTGAATGATTCGAAGATCTTGTATTGTTCCCTTTACGTGTCCCACTTTTAAGGTTAGGTCTCCTTTTTCCTGATTTCCAGATGGGTTTAGAGATGGGTTACCATACAGAAAAAGCAAGGTTGCTAGAAAGGCTCTTTCTGGAGAATGACTATACTCAAACCAAACCATATAGAAATTAAATTTCTAACTGCAGCGCCCTCACTTGACATTTAATAATCAAACCCTCCCATCACCCGCCCCGCTAGCCCAGTAAAAGCTTCAAGGATGACAGAAGCAACATAAAATGTCAACAGAATAATACGAACATCCTACAAAAACAAGTCTTGGCTATGAGCAAGTGTACAGCTAGTCGAGTTGTTTGTCATAAATGGGTTTAGACCCAGAGAGAACTAATCTACTTTCTTGTTTCCCATAAATGCCTCTGGAACTTCCCGAATCCCCATCCAGATCTCCTTTATCACCCAGAATGTTCCTAACTGTCCCACATAGTCTGCTAAATCTATAGCTCACATAGATAGGCACGTGGTTATGCAATTTGCTCCCAGAGTAGGCTCCAGAATGTCCAGACCTAGTGTCCAGTTGATCTTCCCTGGCAACATCAGGCAGATATAACAGCACATGTGGGCTGAAGAAATACACAGTCTGCCCGCAGGGAACGGTGAGGCATGAGGCACAAACACACATACTCTTAATACAGATAATAATAAAATAACATGAAAAATATGCTAGCTATGCCTGTAATAAAAATCCATGACCAGCTCCTCTTTTTCTATGTATATGTATATACCTACCCTCTTGTCTTTCTCTCCCCCTTCCTGTTTCCTGTTCTTTTATGTTTTCTTTTTCTGATCTCCTTGATTAGTCTTTTTCTCCTTCTGCCTCCGGCAGTTTCCACTGCTGATCCCCTTTCTTCTTTTCCTGAGGCCAGTCTTATAGCATCCTTCAACAAGGTCATGCACTCAGCTAATCTATGAGAGGTATCAGACCATTAAGGTACAAGTTAAAGAGAAAAGAGGCTTTAACACAGTCCTGTTTTACTTGCCATTGTGGTCTGGTGTACCAGGGGACTCCTACCTACTCTGAGACCTTTTATTTTAAACAAGAAATTTCCCCCACATCCACTATGGAATAATGCATGCTTATTAAAGAAAAATTGTGAAATACAGAAAAGAATTCAAAAAAAATTTTTTTTTGGCTTTTTTCTTTTTTAGGGCCACACCTGTGGCATATGGAATTTCTCAGGCTAGGGGGTCAAATCGGAGCTGTAGCCACCGGCCTACACCACAGCCACAGCAATGCTGGATCCAAGCTGCATCTGCGAACTACACCACTGTTCACGGCAACGCCAGATCATTAACCCACTGAGTGAGGCCAGGAATCGAACCCACACCCTCATGGATGCTAGTTGAGTTCGCTAACTGCTGAGCCACGCCGGAAACTCCCCAATCAACAATTAAATACAGCATGGTAAATACTAAGATTGGAGACATATGAGTGGCTATAGATACATTAGGGATAGTTAACTTGGACTTGGGGGGATCAGGAAGGTTTCCTGTAGGAACTGGCATGTAAGCTTAGTTGTGAAGGATGAGTAGGAGTTAGCAGGCTGAAGATAAGGAGGGGACTAGAGGAGAGACTATGTTTCCAGGCAGAGGGAAGAGCAAGTAAAAGTCTTATAAGCATGAAAGACTCTCTTTTATATGAAAATGTCTTTGCTTTTGTTATCAAGGAATATTTTTACTGAACACAGAATTCTGGGTCGACAGTGATTTTTTTCCCACCAATTTAAGATTTTTAAATTGTCTGCTAGTATTCATAGATTTAAGAAGTCCATTATTATTCGAATTATTATATGTAGTATGTTGTTTTTCTCTGACCACTTTCAAGATTTTCTCTTGAGTTTTGGTTCTTAGCAGTTTGACTATGATACACATAAGTGCAGTTTTCTCCATATTTACCCTGTTTGGACTTTGCAGACCTTAAATCTGTAAATATATGTCCTTTACCAAATTTGGGGAGTGTTCAACCATTACTTCTTCCAATAATATTTCTGACCCCATTAACTCTTTTCTCTCCCTAAGGGATGCTAATCACACATATTTTATACCTCTGATGTTCTCTCATAGGTCTGTAAAGTTCTGTTCATTTTCTTCAACACTCTGTCTTCAGATTGGATAATTTTTATTGCCATATCTTCAAGTTCACTTACTCTTTCCTCTTTCGTTTTATTCTGCTATTAAGGCCATCTAGTTAATGTTTTTGTTTTTTTTTTTTCGCTTTTTGCTTTTTAGGGCTGCACCTGTGGCATATGGAGGTTTCCAGGCTAGGGGTCCAATCAGAGCTGTTAACCACTGGCCTACACCACAGCCACAACAATGCTGGATCCGAACCACATCTGTGACCCACACCACATTTCACGGCACTGCTGGATCCTTAACCCATCGAGCAAGGCCAGGGATTGAACCCGTGTCCTCATGGATACTAGTGGGGTTAACTGCTGAGCCATGGTGGGAACTCCCCATCTAGTTAATTTTAAAAATTTCATATGTTGTGATTTTCAGTTCTAGGATTTTCATTTAGTTCCTTTTTATATTTCCTATTTCTCTTCTGAAGTTTCCTATCTTTTCATTCATTACTAGAGTGTTTTCCTCTCCATATTGAGCATCATCATCTCAGGGTTAGCCTACATTAATTGTCTTTCCCTTGAGAATGGGTCACATTTTCCTGACTGTTCATATATTGTGTAATTTTAGAGAGTTTCCTGGACGTTGTGAATGCTATGCTTTAGAGTCTCGGGATACTGTTATATTTCTCTGAAGAGTGAGTATGTATTTGTTTCAGCAGGCAATTAACTTGGTTAGATTCAAACCAAAAACTCTGCCTTGCCTGTGATGGGTGGCAGTTCAAACCTCAGTTTCATTCTTTTAGTCTTAAATGAAAGTTGCTTTTGGTCTGCTCTGTGCATGCATGGTTTAGGGTAAATCTTGGACAGAATTTATACAGATAATTTAGGGCTCCTTTTCTCAGAATCTCTTTCTGACATATCCCCTAGCTTTCTAGAGAATGTGGTTTCCCTGACCCTGTCCTCTGGTTATTCAGGCTAGAAAGATGAGGGTTTCCTAATGTAGCTTTAGTGATGTGGCTGGTGACTGTAGCCTGTCCTCAGGCTAAATCCATTAAAAATGGAAAACTTGGCCCCTGCTGTTCCCTTATTCCAAGTTCCAGCCTCTGTCCAATATCTGCCTGCTTTTGTTTACTCTCTGGAGCTTTCAGGTATGTATGTGTGGGTGTGTATGCATGCATGCATACACACATGGGGCATGTGTATTTTGTCCTGTGTGTGTATTTTGTCCAGTGTGTGAGTGTGTGTGTGTGTGTGTGTGTATTTTGTCCAGAGTTTATACTTGTTATGTACTGAGAGTTTATTCCATTAAACCTGTGAGAGCTCCTCAGATGAGCTAACAACATTTTGGGGGGAACATCATGGCCCTCAACTTCTTTCTTTTTCACCTTAACATTTCTCTATATTATCATCAATAGTCTCCTCTTGCTTCAGAGAAAAAAAAAAAAGACTAACTTGTTTATTTTTTTGCCATCTCTTCCTGTTTTTAGCATAAACTACAATTCTTCCATTCAGTTATTCAACAAATATATATGGAGCCAGGCATTGTGCTAGGCATTATAGGTAACAAGAGTAAGTAAAAATAGACCCTACTTTACTGAGACCACTCTCTTCAGGGTCATCAAAGATCTAAGCTTCTTGGATTTCTCTTGTGGCGCAGTAGGTTAAGGATCCAGCATTGTCACTGCAAACCTTCTTAAGAAAAAGGGGGTCTGGCTTCTTAATCACCAGATCAAATACCCTTATCTCAGTCTTATCCCTTCTAACTTCATTGATCCATCCTCCATTGACTCTGGTGACCAGCATCTCCTTAAAACCCTCTTCTTCAGCTGTCTTCTAGTCCCCTCACCTCATTGATTTCTCCTTTATTTTCCAAGTAGAGGAATTTTCAAGGACTTTGTCCTTGACTCCTTTATTCTCTTGTCCTTGGAAGTATTACTCAGACTTAGTGTTTCAGCTACCACTTCCATGCCGAAGACTCCAAGTCTCTATCTTTAGTCCTGACATCTCTCCTGAGATTCAGACTTGAATTTCAGCTATTTGTCTCCACCTGATTGTCTAACAACCACATTAAACTGCACATAGTCAAAATCCAACTCATTATCTAGCCCCTGAACCTACTCTCTTCCCATGCTTCCTCTTTTGGTTAATTCTTGATACTGGAAGTATATAATTAAATAAGAGTTGGATCAGGGCTATTGCAAAAGTATTCCTACATTGGGTGAGAAGTCTGACAATAGGGGAATCTCTAAAGCCCCTTCTAGTTCTGTGATTCCATTATATTTCCAGCATAGTGTTATCCATTTCCTTCAAGGAGCTCACAGTCGAATTGGAGAAGACAGCAACTGAGTAATAACTAGTCCTGACTTCAGGTGCAGCAGGAATTTAAAGAAAGGCGACAATGTACACTAAAGTAGTAAGAGAAGATTAAGCTAAGCTCTTCAAAGGTAGAAGCTGTGCCCTCTATTTCATTTCTATCCCCACAGCACCATTCTCTACACACTGCAGAAACTATATAAAGATTTTTTGAATGATTTTGTAATCATCATTAATGTTTATTGAGTACACATGGAGTGCATAGTTCTTCACTAAATGATGTGAGGGTTAACCAAGATTTGATGTAGTCTCTGACCTTTTCCAATCAATCAGTCAACCAACAAATATTTACTGAGTGCCTATTATTTACAATACAGCATGCTAGGCATTATGGGGGATGCACGACACAAGAGAAGTAAAAGTTGAAGTCTTTTCCCTTAGGGAGTTTACGGTATGGTTGATAAGATCAGTCATAAATGCACACAAGGCTAATTAAAAATGCAAGTCAGAGCCGAATGAACATTACAGACAGTAAGTCTGTAAAAAATTTTAAAAGTACAGATTACTATAGACTGGATGGATATGGAGCCTTTATGAAGGAGGTGGGGCCTACTCTGGGCTTTGAAGGATGGGCAGAAATTAAATAGGCTTGACATTCTCATAGGTATTAAGAAGACAGAAATCGGAGTTCTCTTTGTGGCTCAGTGGTTAACAAATCCGACTAAGAACCATGAGGTTGCGGGTTCGATCCCTGGCCTTGCTCAGTGGGTTAAGGATCCGGCGTTGCCGTGAGCTGTGGTGTAGGTTGCAGACACGGCTTGGATCACACGTTGCTGGGGCTGTGGTGTAGGCCGGCGGCTACAGCTCCTGTTAGACCCCTAGCCTGGGAACCTCCATATGCCGCGGGTGCGGTTCTAGATAAAAAAGGCAAAAAGACAAAAAAAAAAAGAAGAAGATAGAATTCGACACAGAAAGTTTCAGGTTAAAGGACAGATGAATAACATCTAGGCAGGAGTAGGCAACTTACACCAGAACGTTACTAAGCAGTTGTTAGTGACATTATATCCCTTTCCACCATACCCAAAATTTCTTTTTTTGGTCTTTCTCTCCTTTTTCTTTTCCTAATATTTTCCCACCTTACTCCCTTTAAGGTGACATACAGGGCTAAAAGAATCTTTGGGAGGCAGGTTGAAAACCTGGGCTCCAAAGCTAGACTGTTTGGGTTTCAGTCCTGACTTTACCACTTATTAGTTATGTGATTTGGGGCAAGTTGCTTAATCTGTCTGTGCCTCATCAGTAAAATGCAGATATAAAAATAGCACCTATGTCATAGGACTATTTTGAGGATTAACTGAGTTAAAATATATAAAGTGCTTAAAAGAGTGCCTGGCAGATAGTAAGGGTTCAATAAATGTTAGCTTTTATTAAGGGAAGAAGGCTGGCTAATAGAAACACTTTTATCTTTCCAGGCCTTATTGTTGCTAGAAAATTCATTATATAATTAACAAGTACCTGTATGGAGACTGGAAGCTAAACTCTTGTCAGCTAAAGGGTTAGGTCTTCAGCAACAGCTGATAAACATGCATAGACAATTACACACTTAGGCCGCACCACTTTTCTCCAGATTGCCCTCACCCCTAGGCAATCCAGAGATACTTTAGTGAAATAAATACAATCACCAACTTAAGTAGACAAATTGCGTACTTAAAGGACATTTCATCAACATTAGGAGGGAACTGACAACTTTCAGAAGGGATTAAGTTTACAGTAGAGAGGATGACTAGGGTGGCACCATGTGAAATTAGGGTTAGATGAACTTCAAGGGGAGAAGTCACTAATGGTAGTAGGCCGCTGGATGGATATGTGTGGAAAGAGGGTGGGACTCCATAGAAAGGCAGGTAGACTCTGGATCAACATTGCCTGGAGCAAGTAGACTGTATGTCATGAGCCCTGCTTTCTGGATTTCCTCATTGCACCACCTCTTTTACATTCAGACCCTCCCTCTCCCCTCTCCCTGCAGTTCCAGACTCCTGCTGCCAAGAACATAAACACCTCAAATTATAGGCGCTCTGGCCACATCCATGGTGTGTGGTAGTTCCTGGCCCAGGGATGAAAATCACGTGATAGCAGCAATCCAAGCCACAGCAGTGATAATGCCAGATCCTTAACCCAAAGAGCCACCAGGGAACTCCTATGCAGGCTCTTGAATCGCCAGTTCCTCAGAACAATCTGAATAGAGACTAGAAAGAAGTTCTTGTCAGTATGGTTGCCATATGACTGAGTCAGAGATTGTGCAATCTGCTTTGGGAAAAATTTAAGGGCAGAAAGATGAATAGATGTCTGTTTGATTAAGGAACAGTATTGCCTGTGGGCAGGAGGATGAACTAATGAGATTCTTTGCAATTTGAGGATCCTAAATCTCTTTCTAATTCCTCCCCATCCCCCAACTTTGGACTCCTTTTGGCAAAGAATGAACATAGTCAAGGAAACTCAATAGAGAGGAAAATGGGCATTGCTCTCTCATCAAGTTCTGATGTCACCTCTTTGCCAAGAGATATGACTTGGCTATTCTATTCTTTGTGTGTGTGTGTGTGTGTGTGTGTGTGTGTGTGTGTGTGTGAGAGAGAGAGAGAGAGAGAGAGGGAGGGAGAGAGAGAGAGAGGTGGGAGGGGAAGAGCAAATTGGGATACAGAGGATAACTGCTTGCCCAACAATCAATCACTTGGTAAGTGTGAAGCTCTGTGCCTCTAAAGCTCTGTGCAAAGTAAAAAGGTGTGCATGTGTGTATGTGTGGCGGGGAGCAGCTGGTAACAGCTGGCAAAATATTTAATTAGCCCAGTGTCCTTTTACTCTCTTCTCCACACTATCAAATTTTTCTCTTAAAAAAAAAGACCGTATTGGAGTTCTTGTCGTGGTGCAGCGGAAACGAATCCAACTAGGAACCATGATGTTGAGGGTTCAATCCCTGGCCTCGCTCAGTGGGTTAAGGCTCCAGCGTTGCCTTGAGCTGTGGTGTAGGTCGCAGATGGGGCTTGGCCCTGGCGTTGCTCTGGCTGTGGTGTAGGCCGGCCGCTGTAGCTCTGATTAGACCCCTAGCCTGGGAACCTCCATATGCCGCTGGTGCGGTCCTAAAAAGAAAGAAAGAAAAAAAAGGACCGTATGGAGTTCCTTCATGGCTCAGTTGGTTAAGGATGCGGCGTATCACTGCTGTGGCTCTGGTTACAGCTGTAGTGTGGCCATGATTTCTGACCTGGGAACTTACACATGCTGCAGTCACGGCCAAAAAAACCCCTCAAAAATGTGTATTTACATATCATTGTGAACTTAACTTTCACAAGTCTCCTAGGGCTATTTGATCTTAAGCCTTTCTTTTCCTTTTACTTATCTGCATATTCAACTTCTCTCTTTCTAAAAAATCCACCCCTCCTAGCTGTTAAACATATTAAGTCTCCTTTCTCTTTTTTATTTTTTCATTTTTATTTTTTGTCTTTTTAGGGCCGCACCGCGGCATATGGACGTTCCTAGGCTAGGGGTCGAATCTGAGCTACAGATGCCAGCCTACACCACAGCCAGAGCAACGTGGGATCTGAGCCGCGTCTGCAACCTACACCACAGGTCATGGCAACGCTGGATCCTTAACCCACTGAGCAAGGCCAGGGATGGAACCAGCGTCCTCATGGATACTAGTCGGGTTTGTTACTGCTGAGCCACAACGGGGACTCCTCCTTTCTCTTTAAAACAAACAAACAAATCCTTCTTTGACAATGTGTTGCCCTCTAGCTACCACATTCCTTGAATTTTGGGCAGGCTTCTCAAAAGAATAGTCTCCACTTCTGACTCAATTCTTAATCCACTGCAATCTAGGTTCTACTTCATTGCTCTACTGAAAGCTCTCACCTTTAGGTAATTGTCAGATTGAGTGGCCATCTCTTAGGTCTATCTTATTTGACCATTCTACTGTATTAAGCACTGTTAACCACCTACTTGCTCCTTTTGGAAACATTTTTTATCCCTCCCCTTCAGATCACTATTGTGTTTTGGTCCTCTTTCCAGCTCTCTGACAATTCCTTCACAAGATTCTCTTACTATGCCTGTCCTTTAATTTTTTCCCAAATGGAAATAATTTTATTTTTTCTGATTAAAAATGATATATGCTTATTGTTAAGAATCCGGTGCCTTACGCAAATGCTATCAAATTGACTTGTGATGATTTTTGTACACCTATAATTGTAATAAAATTCATTAAGCCAAAAAAAAAAAAAAGAATCAGGTCCCTTACAAAATTATAAATAAAATTATAAAACTGAAGCTCCACCACCACATGGAGGTAATTACCACTAACATTTTGATTTATATCCTTCTAGTCTTTAAAAATTATTATATATATCATATACGGTAATCCAAATGATATCACATTACAATATTCTTTCCAGCTTTTTTTTTTTTCACTTTTTCTTGGGTATCATTCCAAATCAATGAGTGTAGAACTCTATTTTAAATGGATACATAGGAGAAACTTGACTGTGGTCACTTACACAAGACACAGAGTTTTATGATCAAAGTGAAAATTCTGAGGAGTTCTCTTTCAGTGCAGCGGGTTAAGGATCTGGCATTGTCAATCTGGCATTGTTACTGCTGTGGATTGGGTCACTCCTGTGATGCGGGTTTGATCCCTGGCCTGGGCGCTTCCATGTGCCATGGGCACAGCCAAAAAATTTATTTTTGAGCCAAAGGTTTTGATAACATTTAACATTAAAAAAATACAAAAGTACTTAAACATAAATGAAATGAAAATGAAAAACAACTCTCCCTAATGTCCCTGACTCCTGTTCTCCAGAGACAACCAGTATTATAAGTTTATTGATGTCAAAGTTGTTTTTTTTTTAAATACACACTGCCAGATGCCTCTCAGAGAGATTGTATGGATTTACACATTCATTAATACTGCATGCCTTCACCAACTTTTAAATATTCTGAACTTGTCTCTTCCCATTTTTCTTTCTACACTGTATGCTGATGATTCCCAAGTCTCTAACCCTGATCACACCCTCAAGCTCCAGGCCAGTGTTTCCAGCTGCCTCCTGGACATCTGGATGTCCTACAGACACTCCAGATTTATCTAAACATCACTCATTGTCTTCCCTCCCAAACTTACTCTTCTTTCCATAATTTCAATTTTTGTTTTTTGTCTTTTTAGGACTGCACCCACGGCATGTGCAGGTTCCCAGGCTAGGGTCAAATCTGAGTTACAGCTGCTGGCCTACACGACAGTCACAGTAACACAGGATCCGAGCTGGGTCTGAGACCTACGCCACAGCTCACGCTAACGCCAGATCCTTAACCCACTGAGCAAGGCCAGGGATCAAACCTGTGTCCCCATGGATGCTAGTCAGATTCGTTTCCGCTGAACCACAATGGGAACTCCCTGTAATTCCAATTTTGATTGGTGGTATCAGCATCCACCCCTAGTTACCTAAATCAGAAACCTAGGAGTCATTGTATCTATTTCTTCCCTCTCCCCTCAAATAGCAATAATAGCTAATAGTTACTGAACACTTACTATTAGCACATACTTTATTTAGTTTAACTCTCACAAAAGTCCCAGAGGTAGTTTTTGTCTTATTTCCATTTTACAGAGGAGGAAAACCTGCTGGATAACATGTTCAAGGTTATACAGCTAAGGGAGTTCCTCTTGTGGCTCAGCAGCAATGAACCCAACTAGTATCCATGAGGACTTGGAATCCTTAAATCACTGGCCTGGCTCAGTGTTTTAAGGATTCGGTGTTGCCGTGTCGCAGACTATGGCTCAGATCCCACAACCCTAGCCTGGGAACTCCCATGTGTTGTGGATGTGGCTCTTAAAAAATTGATATACAGCTAGGAAGCAAGGATTTAAACTCAGGCAACCTAAGTCCATAGCCCACATACTTAAGCCCTATACTATATTACCACTCTATCTAATCAAATACAACTCCTATTTTATTTCCTTGATCTCAGTCTTTCTTTTCTCTTTTCTCCATTCCCACCACCACCACCTAATCCATGTGCTACCGTAGGTACTCTCGTAATTGGTCACATTTAACTCAACTACATTTTCCATCTTGCCTGCAAAATAATCCTTCTAAAACACAAATCTGATCATGTCTTTTTTCTGTTGAAGATCTTTCTGTGGCTCCCTATTGCCGTCACCATAAAGTCAAAGAACATTTACTTAAAATAGAAGGATCATGGAGTTTCCGTCGTGGCGCAGTGGTTAACGAATCCGACTAAGAACCATGAGGTTGTGGGTTCGATCCCTGGCCTTGCTCAGTGGGTTAAGGATCCGGCGTTGCTGTGAGCTGTGGTGTAGGTTGCAGACACGGCTTGGATCTTGCATTGCTGTGGCTGCGGTGTAGGCCTGCGGCTAACAGCTCCAATTAGACTCCTAGCCTGGGAACCTCCACATGCCGCGGGTGCGGCCCTAAAATGACAAAATGGCAAAAAAAAAAAAAAAGAAGAAGCATCATCCTCTTCTGCTCATTCCCAGCCAGACTACCTAAGTACTTCCATTACACAAAGTGAACTGATGACAATTTCCTAAAATATCATGCTGTTTTTTATCTGGATGCCTTTGCATATGCTATTCCTTCCGTAAGAAATTACCTTTCCCCACTCCCACTCCTGTTTGTCCTTTACATCTTCTCATGTGTGTCAGACTCACATATTTCCTCCTCCAGGAAGCCTTCCCTCATTCCTCCAATTATTCACGTCCTCTGCACTGCTTTGAACATTCATTCATTTTGCATTTGTCACATTATCATAGCTTTATTTACTTATCTATTTTTTTTTTTTGTCATTTTAGGGCCGCACCCGCGGCATGTGGAGGTTCCCAGGCCAGGGTCTAATCAGAGCTACAGCTGCCGGCCCAGGCCACAGCCACAGCAAAGCCCACAACTCCTGGCAACGCCGCAGCCTTAACCTACTGAGCGAGGCCAGGGATCGAACGCGCAACCTCATGGTTCCTAGTCGGATTCGTTTCCGCTGAGCCATGATCAGAACTTCTTATCTCCCTCTCTAGAACGTTAATTCCTTGAGGGCAGGAACTCTTACTGAACTCTAGGTCTTTAGTGTTTAGCATGGTGCCTAACACCATGCTAACTCCTTAGTTGCTTAGGAGATATCAGTTAAATTGTATAACTTAATTGTGAAATTATAGTTGAAAGAATTTCAGGCATCAACGATATAGGAATTTTTTTTTTTTTTGAGCAGAAGAGGGCTGGTGCAAAGAGGAGAAAGGATGACCTAAATCAGCACTATTAATATGGGCGCTACTCCCTTTAAGTGGGCTATGTAATATTAGTATTTCTATAGATATTCTCATGCAGACACATATTCTATCTTCATTACGGGCTGCAAGCAAACAACCTCAGAGCAGAATAGAAATAGAAGGTATTGAAAGAAATGTCCTTGGTTTGCTGAGAAACATATCTGAGAACACCTGAAATTAGCTTTTATGTGGCAACAAGTAGAGGATAAAGATATGCCGAAATTTTACTAAGAAGTGAGAATGAGAAATTGTCTTTTTTGACCCCATCCTCGCTGCTTTCTTGGCACCATAAATAGAGCTCAATTGCATGTGAAATGAATTGAAACTATCAGTAGCACAAGTGGCTGGGCTGCGTTTTAAGTTCTTAGTACTATTGTTGGAACCCCACCCTCCAGAGACCACCCTTCTATTTTCGCGCAAAACCGGTACTTATTCAGGTCACGGGGCTTCGGCCTATCACTGTAGAATCCTTGCTTGCGGGGCTCGCCCACTGCTGATTGACGCACGCTATAAGACAATTTCTTGGGGTGAGGAGCAGCGATTGGCGGATCTCGCCTTTAGTGCTTCCCAGGACACCAAGGGGATGCGTATTGGAAATGCAGGTTCCGGGGCGGCCAGTAACGTCGCCCGGAAGTCTGAATGAGGCCTCCTCCGACAGGACTTCCAACCGACCGCATGGCCGCTATTCAGGGCGCCGGGCCCCGGGCAGCGGCGGCGTGCGCGTGCGTGCGTGCGTGCGTGCGTGGGCGCGCGTGCCCGGCGCCGCCGTCAGTAGGTTGGCTGGTTATTTTGCAAGCGGGAGGGGCCGTGCGCGCTCCTGCCTCCGGCTTCTGTCCCCCACCCCCCCCCTTCCCCGGTCCTGGTTTCTCCTTCGGAAAGATGTCGGACACGGCAGTAGCTGACACTCGGCGCCTTAACTCGAAGCCGCAGGACCTGACCGACGCTTACGGGCCGCCAAGTAACTTCCTGGAGATCGACATCTTTAATCCACAGACGGTGGGCGTGGGCCGGGCGCGCTTCACCACCTATGAGGTTCGCATGCGGGTGAGTCACGGGGTGAGGGAGACTGCTGAGGGACGACCGGGCGGCTGGGCGGGGAGGACCGGGCGGGGGCGGGGGGAGGCTGCCATAGGGACGGCTAACGGTGGAGAAGACGCTTGAGGGGTCATTTGGGGGTTAGGGGTACCACAGGTTTGCAGAGAGGTCTGCACACTCGGTCGTGGCCCATGGATACAGAAAACTCCTGAGGGGGACATTAGACTGGCGTGAGGGAAAGCAAGTAGCCATGAGCAAGAAATGAAGCGTGACTGGAGGCGGTAGGGAGGATGGAGAGGATTAGAGTGATAAATTCAAGGAAATAGGAATCAGAACTGTAGCGACAGAAGGGGTTAAGGAAGAGAGGAAAAGAGCTGGGAGGATGGAAAGCCAAGGCGGGGGTCCCATCGCTAAACTAGGTTGTGGGAAGTCAGCCTGAAGAGGGGGAAGCGGAAGGCCTGGCCTCTTCTTAATGAGGTCTCCCTGGATGATGGCGTTAAGCAGAGCCTAAGGGAAGAGGGAGACACCAGGAAAGGAAGACAGTGGGCTTGGTGGAGAGACTCTTCTAGGAGAGTCTCCTTGGACTGAGTGCTTCCCAGATTTGTGTAGAATTAACATCTGAAGGAGAGAAGTGTTTTATGCTTAAGTTTTCTCAGGTTCTACATGCTCACTGGAAAACCTGACCTTGCACTCAGATTGGTGGCTTGTCACTTGCTGCCCTCATCCTGTGCTGACCCTTTAGAGTTGAAGTATTAGCAATGTTTATTTCAATATTTACCGGCTCTCATTTGGGTTTTCTGTATATAAATGGCCATTTGCCCTTTCTGCCCTAGATTAACCTTTTGGATTCATTACATTAATCCCTGGTCTGTATTTAACTTTAACATCTGATATTTCAGGACTGCCCCAGGAGTGGCTTCTTACAGTGTGCACTACAGAGGACTTTATTCTCTAGTTCTTAGTCCACAATGCAAGGATGGAATGTGCAGAGTACATGGTTTGCAGGTTCTTTGCCCCCATTGAAGTGGTAACAGGCAAAAAGTTTGAGAGCCATTTCCTAATTTTCCGTATGTTTTCTTCTCAGACTAGAGGGCCAGAATATTCTCTATGGACAGCATGCTGCTCAAACAGCATTTGAAGACCTAAAAGAGTGTATGTGCTTTCATTTTTGATTGAATGAATTGAATGAGAGAGTGTGCTCTCCCATCTGGGTTTTTGAAATCTAATTGAGAAGTGATGATCTCCAAAATTCAAGTTTGGCGAAATCCAAACTGAAGAAAGAAAGGCAAATAGCAAAAAATGAGAAAAACCTCTATAAGGACTATTTGAAATCATCTCTTTGGGGAAGAATGAAAGCTAGATACTTCAAAATATGATAAAAGCTGGGAATTGTTAGTGGTAGAGAACCTAATTACCTGAGGAAGCCTGGGCATAACTTGCTCATTTTAAGAACTCTGCTGTGGGGTTTTGGAGACATTGTCTTGATGTATAACCCAAGAACCATAGGGACTATGAATGGAATTGTTCTCTTCTTCAGGCATTCTTTTTTTTTTTTTTTGTCTTTTTGCCTCTTATGTAGAGCCGCACCCGCTAAGGGTCTAACAGGAGCTGTAGCTGCCGGCCTACGCCAGAGCCACAGCAACGCGGGATCCGAGCCGCGTCTGCAACCTTCACCACAGCTCACAGCAACGCCGGATCCTTAACCCACTGAGCAAGGCCAGGGATCGAACCCGCAACCTCATGGTTCCTAGTCGGATTCGTTAACCACTGAGCCACAAAGGGAACTCCTCTTCTTCATGCATTCTAATAACAGTAGGGAATATTCATCTAGTGCTTACTGTGAACCAGGCACTGAATTATGTTTTAGATTTTTTTTTTTTTGGTCTTTTTAGGGCTGTACCTGAGGCATATGGAGGTTCTCAGGCTAGGGGGTGAATCGGAGCTGTAGCTGCCGGCCTATGCCACAGCCATAGCAACGCCAGATCGAAACCCCATCTGTGACATGCACTACAGCTCGCAGCAGTGTTGGATACTTAACCCACTTAGCAAGGCCAGGGATTCTGCATCCTCACGGATACTAGTTAGATTTGTTTCCTCCGAGCCATGATGGGAACTCCAAGTTTCAGTTTTTAAATCCTTACAAAAACACCCTTTTTACTGATAGGAAGCTCAGGAGGAATGCAGTTTAAGTAACTTGCCCAAGTACACATAACTAATAAGTCACAGGACTGGGATTTGAACCCAGGTTGGTCTGACTCCAAAGCCCAGCATACTCTTTCTGCTACACTTTAGTCTCTTTGGCAATGCTTAGTTGCAAAACTTTAGTATGCAAATTTTTTTTTTCTACCCACTAAGCTTTTCATCAGTCCTTTCCACAATTACAAATTGATGATAGGGTTGATTGCAGGTCCTCATTCTGTGGGTTTGAGTTAATTTGTATTTATGTTAATTTGTATGGCTGTATAGGCTTTTAATATTTTATTGAACTCATATATATATATATTATATATATATATGTTTTTTTTTTTTTTTTTGCTTTTTAGGGCTGCACCTGTGGCATATGGAGGTCTCCAGGCTAGAGGTCCAATTGGAGCTACAGCTGCAGGCCTACACCACAGCCACAGCAATGCCAGATCCGAGCCACGTCTGTGACATACACCACAGCCCACAGCAACGCCGGATCTTTAACCCATTGAGCAAGGCCAGGGATCAAACCCACAACCTCATGGTATTATTGAACTCTTTTTTGAGGAAAGTTGGTAAAATCATCCAGTTTTAAATTGCTACTGGTCATGGTAGCATGAGACTCAGAGAATGGACTTTAAGAGTTAGGCATTGTGTGTGGTAGAAGAAAATGGTAATGACTTTTTTTTTGTATAATAGCTCAGGGAAGGACTCCCGCCCTCCCCCGCCCCACTGCAAAGAAATAAGGAGTCTGGAGAGGCATCCTGGTGACTTCACATGATCTATATGGAACTTTTCAAATGTTGGTTTTGGGAGTTCTCTTGTGGCTTCAGCAAGTTAAGGATCTGGTGGTGTCACTGCAGTGGCTTAGGTCACTGCTATGGTGCAGGTTTGATCCTGGCCTGGACCGAGTGTGACCAAACAAGAAAAACAAACAAACAAATAATTCAAATGTCAGTTGACTGGTGGATTTGAATTTGCTCCTTTTTCTCCTTTCCCTTGATTTTGTGTTGATCAGAGGCAAAGCACTCTATATCCTGTACTACACAATCCTGTTTTCCTCATAGAATTTGTAGGTTGGAGCTGGGAGAGCATCCTAGTACATAGTAGCCCCTTCCCTTGATGGCTGGGTGCTGAGCTGAAAGGCCATTATTGTCACCATCTTGTGGGGGGGTAGGGAAATAATAGCATTTTTGTAAGTCAAAGGAGGAAGTCCACAAAATGGCATTGGGTGGTTTCACTGTGTCTTGGAAGAATCTACTCAGCATTTTTTTCTTTTCTTAGGTCCTTCTGTTGGCTTCTGTAAAAGCCTACTATTAATATTTAAGGTTCTACTGTTTGAGGATCACAGTATTTGTAATGAACTGTAGTGGAAACTTGGAATTATACTGAAGGGCTTTTTTTCTTGCATGATACATTTTTACCCCTAGCTTTATTGAGATATAATTTATAGATAGCATTGTCTAGGTTTAAGGTATACAGTGTGATGATTTGATATACATATATGTTTGGTGCAGGATTCTGAGAATGTTCTCTATATTAGCTTATTTTGAATGGTTAATACATGCATGTGGTACAAAATTCAAAAGATATATAAAAAGATATATTTATTGGAAAAAATCTCTATGTATGTGGACCCATGTAGTTCAACCTGTATTGTTCAAAGGTCAACTGTACTGTAAAAACCAAGTCTTCCTCTCTCCCTTTGCCCTCCAGAGGTTCCCCATTTCCTGAAGAAACCACTGTTCTCATTTTCTTACTTATTCTTCTAAGGACTAGTTTCAGTAATAAAATATTACTTTACCTGTTTCACACTCCACTTTGACCCATTGACATTCCTTGGACCTCAATCCTGAGTAGAGTTGTAACTATGTAAGTTGGCCAGTTATTTGCCTTTTGATGCCGAATACCTAGAACTAGATCCTGAAAAGGCAGTTTCCAGTCTTGAGGACTACAAAGCATGACATAGTGAGGGATGTGTGAAGCTATAGCATAGCTCCAAGATGCTTTTTTCCCCACTCTGAGTTAGTTGTGGAGAAAGGAAAGTAGTTCCTTTTATTTCTATCTGCTGATTTGAATTGGCTAGTGGGAAATATAGTCAGTATTAATACATTCGTTTGGCCATTCCTGTTTAGAACTTATAGATAGGAATGAAGATCAGGGCTTTGGGTTTGTTGGGGGTGTGTTGTCATTGGAGCCTTTGGAAAATTCTTTTTTTATTTTTTATTTTTTTATGGAAAATTCTTGGTGATTCAGATGTGAGAATAAGCTGATTTATATCAGGGATCAAACTATAGTAAGCCAACTCAATGTAATTTCTGCTGCAATTTCTGGATAAGGAGAGGGTAAACAGATACATAGGGCCTCTGTTAATCAACTGAATATTTATTGAGTAACTTACATAGTCTGCTTTTAGGGAGATGCAGAAGTAGTTATGGCTCCTGATTTCAAAGAAATTATAATTTAGGTAGCAAGACTAACATAATGCATAAAACAATAGTGTGTCAGGCAATGCTAAAGTATAAGTGTCATAGGAGTTCAGAGGAGAGAAGCAGAGCTGGTGTGGTCAGGATAGATTTCCTGGATGAAGTGGGACTTGAGCTGGGACTTGTAGAATGGAGAGGATTTGAACAGGCAAAGCAGAGGAGGGCATACCTAGGAGGTGCTTCTCTCCTGTTCTTTACAGAAAACTTAAATTCACTTTTCATTTGAAGATGTATGGAGTTCTTGTCGTGGCTCAGAGGAAAAAATCTGACTAGCATCCATGAGGATGCAGGTTCAATCCCTGGCCTCACCTAGTGGGTTAAGGATCCGGCATTGCCGTGAGCTGTGGTGTAGGTTGCAGACACGGCTCAAATCTGGTGTGGCTGTCACTGTGGCCAGCAGCTGTAGCTCCAATTCAACCCCTAGCCTGGGCACCTCCATATGCCACACGTGTGGCCCTAAAAAGACAAAAAAAAATGTGATACATGCACATGATAAGTTCAGATTGTACCATGTAAATATGACCTATCCATTCCAATTGTCTAGTCTTATTCTCCAAAGTCAGTCATTTTTACCAGCATCTTTTCATAAATTTTATATGTATTTATCCCTTTTAAAAACACAAATAGAGGCAGGCTGTTCTATACCTTGATTTTAATACTTAATATTTTTCCATGTTGGGGGCATAGATATCTTTCACATTCTTTTCATGGTTGTATTCACTCTACAGGTGTACTATAACTTATTTAAGAAGTTATCTGTTGATGGACATATATTATTGTTACAAATGAGAAAATTCAGTGAAAACCTTTGTACACACATATTTATGCATAACTTCAAGTCGATTTGTAGGATAAATTCTAAACAGCAAGGGGCTTTTTTTAAGGGCCGCACTTGCGGCACATGAAAGTTCTTGGAGCAGGGGTCGAATCGGAGCTGCAGTTGCCAGCCTGCACCACAGCCACGGCAAGGAGGGATCTGAGCTCCGTCTGCCACCTACGCCACAGCTCACGGCAGTGCTGGATCCTTAACCCACTGAGTGAGGCCAGGGATTGAACTTGCATCCTCGTGTATCCTAGTCAGATTTGTTACTGCTGAGCCTCAACAGGAACTCTGCAGCAAGGGACTTCTTCCTCTTCTTCCTTTTTTTTTTTTTTTTTTTTTTTGGGTTGCACCTCGGTATATGGAAGTTCTCAGGCTAGGGGTCAAATCAGAGCTGAAGTCGCTGGCCCATGCCACAGCCACAGCGACGCAGGATCCTGGCCGCATCTGTGACCTACACCACAGCTCATGGCAACGCTGGATCCTTAACCCACTGAGCAAGGCCAGGGATCGAACCCGTGTCCTCATGCATACTAGTTGGGTTTGTTAACCGCTGAGCCACGACAGGAACTCCTGAAGCAAGGGACTTCTGATCACTACTTGTGACAAGGCTGGATGTGGTAAGGATTGGTATTCACCCCATGGTGTTTCAAAAGGGTTATATGAGAATGGGCCCTAGGAACTCTTTCTTATGTCCTGTTCAAGTGGTTCTGGCAGGTGGCTGTCACAGGCTGAATGTTACTTACCATCTCTCTTCTCTTTCTTCCCTGTAGACAAATCTACCCATCTTCAAGCTGAAGGAGTCCTGTGTACGGCGGCGCTACAGTGACTTTGAGTGGCTAAAAAATGAGCTGGAGCGAGATAGTAAGGTATGGCCTTTTTCCTTGTGTGGCACCCTTAGGGGAGGAGATCTACATAGGCTTAGAGGGCATAAGATAAAATCTTGAAGGCAGTAGAGAGGGTGAACACACTCTATCTACCAAATCCCAATATACTGGATCTGGGTGATACTCTTTGAAACTTGAAAGCGCTAAGTTCACGAGAAGTTACGAAGAAAAAATATCGCTTGACTTAGTCACTAGTAAAGTCATACAACTTAATTCCTATGGGTGCTAAAAGTGGAAAGTATAGCTAAATTCTTGGGTGATGGTGGACTGTTAAAGAACATGAGGAATGTTTGCACTTTATTTCCTTTCTTTTGAGATGGCAAACCTGTCTTCCCACAAAAACAGAGTTGGATTAATTTATGACCTGAGCCATCCTGACTGTTTTTATGGTCTCAGTTCCTGCATGTTTCTGGCCGTGCATAGTATGGACCATCTGCCTAATAGAAATGAAGTACACAGTGCTTTGCCACCTCATTCCCTCTCTGCCCTCTCTTGTGTGACTGATATTTTGTGTCTGCTTTCAGATTGTAGTACCACCACTGCCTGGGAAAGCCTTAAAGCGGCAGCTCCCTTTTCGAGGAGACGAAGGGATCTTTGAGGAGTCCTTTATTGAAGAAAGGAGGCAGGGCCTTGAACAGTTTATTAACAAGTAAGTCAAGTTCCTGAGGCTTCTTCTTTTGCCATTTTGGTCTTTCTATATGTTTCATCTCGCTCCGATTTTTTTTGTTTTGTTTTGTTTTGTTTTTAGTGTCACATCTCTGGCATATGGAGGTTCCCAGACTAGGGTTGAATCAGAGCTGTAGCCACTAACCTACGCCACAGCAACCCCAGATCTAAGCCGCGTCTGCGACCTGCGACACAGCTCACGGCAACGCCAGATCCTTAACCCACTGAGCGAGGCCAGGGATCAAACCTGCATCCTCATGGATACTGGTCAGATTCGTTTCCACTGAGCCACGACAGGAACTCCTCTCTCCTCTTTTTTTTTTTTTTGTCTTTTTGCCTTTTTTTATCTAGAGCCGCACCTGCGGCATATGGAGGTTCCCAGGCTAGGGGTCTAACAGGAGCTGTAGCTGCCGGTCTATGCCACAGCCACAGCAACGTGGGATCCGAGCCGCGTCTGCGACCTACACCACAGCACACGGCAACGCTGGCTCCTTAACCCACTGAGCAAGGCAAGGGATCAAACCCGCAACCTCATGGTTCTTAGTCGGATTCGTTAACCACTGAGCCACGACGGGAACTCCCTCTCTCCTCTTTTGTAATGGGTAATATGATGTGGTGCCAGTTGTGTGCTGGGCTAACTGGACAGTAAAACTGCATTCCTTTGAGCAAAATTTTGATTCTGTACCTCAGTATCTGTGAAAGCACTGCATGTTGGATGTATCTAGGGATTTCCCTCTCTCTTTCCCCTCTCTCCCCTTCCCCTCTGCAATATTAAGGGTTGAAGTGGTGCCCTGCTCCTGTCTTTTACTTGCCTGAACCTCAGGGCCGACTTTGCCCTTCTTCCCCCATCCACATCATTACCCCATTCCTCTGTGAATTCTCTCTGATCCCAAACTCTACTGATAACCATCTTGGTCTCTTTATAGAATTGCTGGGCACCCACTGGCTCAGAACGAACGCTGCCTACACATGTTCCTGCAGGAGGAGGCAATTGACAGGAACTACGTCCCTGGGAAGGTGCGCCAGTAGGAGCCCCTCTCACCACTTGCCCTCTACTTTCCTGCTGAAATGACATTGGTTTTTACACTAAGCCTCTCTCTCTCTTTGATCTGAAGTTGGCTGCCCGTCCCCTGGCCTGATAAGACTGTCTGGCATTGTGTTCCTTGGTACCTACTATACCATGGGCACTCTGCTGGGATCCTCTTCTCTGAGGAGAGGTGGGAAACCACACAGGCAGATGCCCTTTGCTTGGGGTTGGGGGGAGTGGGTGGGGGGATTGGACTGGAAGGCAATTTCTTGGGCATTTACCCATGCCAGAAGGCTAACCTTGTGGGGGGCGGGTCTTGTGCTGGTGGGGCACTTGGATACATACTGATGCTGCAAGTCCAGGGGATTTTTCTTACTCTTAGGTTTAACCAGGAACGCTGAGCAGGGAAAGACCCTGCCTTTCCTACCTGCATGAACTTTTTCCTTTTGGGGAAGGTGGCAGAGACCCAAAAGCTCTCCTTGTTTTCTCCAGGCCGGATCCCAGTTTCTTTTGTTATTTTCTCTCTCCTTTGTTGCTTTTCATGGCAGTAGTGGTAGAGTTTAAGCAGTCATTTGTGTGGAGCAAGGTGTTTGGGTTTTCTGGGCCCATCATGGCTGCTTCAGAGTCAGAAGAAAGCCATAGGGCAGTAGGGGAGCTCCTGTTGCCTAGCCCCTCTCCTTTGTGGCTCCCCACTCTGGCTGCCTGTTCTTGCTCACCAAGAGGTGAGTCATTATGGGCCAAGCCAGCAGTTCTCCCTCCCCAAGCCCTTGCTACTTTATGGGTTAGCTTTACAGTTTTGGTGGCTTGAGGGCTGGGGGAAACTCACCACTGCCAGGTAACTCCCTGAAGGGTTGGAGTGGATCATTTTCTAGGTACCTCCCGGTGGTAGGGAAGGGCATCATCAGTCTCTTTGTTCCATTCTCCCTTCCCCCCCATCCCATTTAGTGCTGCCACAGGGCAGAAACACATGAATAAACCACACAGTCTCTGATTTCTCCTAAGCACTTTGAGCTGTTGAATGGGGCTTAGGGGCAAGAGTTGTTGCTGCCCTCCCCAGCTTGGTCACAGGGTTATTGAACTGCCTGCACTTGTTTCCCATGGAACTCCAGCATTCTTCTCGGAAGTTGAGCTAGGGTTAGCAGCTGGGTATAGATTTCCTAAATCTTAGAGTCTGAAGCAGCTTATTGGGGCTGATGACTTTCCTGGGCTTCTGTCTGGGAGGTAGTGGTTTGTTTGCTGGGGCCCAATATCTGTCCCAAGTGGTGGTACGGGAGCAGGTTAACTCTGGTGTCAGGTAAGAAGTGGGGGCTCTTTGCTTAGAATCCCTGTTATGGAAGGATTAGGGTTCTTTATATAGGGTCTTGGGGAAATGGATAACTGATTCTGACAAGACCCTGATCGGAGAGATTAAGATTGGATTTTGACATGGGATTCAGAGTCCATCTAAATGTTAAAGTTCCCGTAGGCAGATCAGCTTTCTAGGTGCTGGGCTTGTGCCAGGGGCTGAGTAGCCCCTTGAGAGAGGCTCTGCTCCCTTTCCCACCTCCCCAGTGTTGGTGTTGTTGCTGCCTTTTTCATTTGTATCCTCTGTTACTTTTTTTTTTTTTTTTAAAGATTCCTTCTTTCATTGTGCACAAGTGCTGAGAGCCTGAGGCCCCATTTCTGCTGTGTATATATCCTGACTCGGGGCTTTTATTCAGCAAAATGTTCATTCTTCTGTCAGACAATGTCATATTCAACTCTGTTCATATTAAACCACTGTGAAGCAAGCCTCTGTTTTCCTGCCTAAGTTGTAAATTTAGTATTTCTTTAGTTTCTAGGATATTCTGGGTATTGTGTAGAAATCATACAACACGGTCAGTGTCCTTAGGTCATAAGTAAGTTTTACATTTAAATTAAAAAAAAAAAAACAGAATCCTAAGTTGCCTAAAGCAATATTTACCTGTCCTTCTTGCAGCTTGCAATTGACTTTGTCACAGAGGTAATGCAACTGCTTGCAGGAAGTAGTCATAAGGCTCAGTAACTGTGGTTAAGGTCAGATTTAGTAGATTTGGTTTTTAAGCTTGTGGGTTTGTGCTAATTTGGGCAGAATATATTTATAGTATGTGTACATGTGTGTATATATATGTATATGCATATGCTCTGTGTGTACATAAACACGTGTGTGTGTGCTCATCGTATAACACCCCTCCACACACAACCCCTGCAGACACTATTTCTTTTATAGGCTTTTTAACCTTAACAGAGACTTTTTCTTTCAAATAGATTTGATGCAGGCAGAGAGGTGAGTGAACTCTGAGAACGTTTTTTTTTTTTTTTAGGGGCCACACTCGTGGGATATGGAAGTTCCCAGACTAGGGGTTGAATTGGAGCTACAGCTGCTGACCTATAACACAGCTACAGCAACTTGGGATCTGAGCCGTTGTCTGTGAGCTACACCACAGCTCACGGCAATGCCGGATCCTTAACCCACTGAGCAAGGCCAGGGATCAAACCTACGTCCTCATGGATAGTAGTCGGATTTGTTACTGCTGAGCCATGACGGGAACTCCAACTCTGAGGACTTTTGTTGGATAGATACATTTTTTTTTTTTTTTGTCTTTTTGCCTTTATGTAGAGCCGCACCCGCGGCATATGGAGGTTCCCAGGCTAGGGGTCTAACAGGAGCTGTAGCCGCCGGCCTTCACCACAGCCACAGCAACGTGGGATCCGAGCCGCGTCTGCGACCTACACCACAGCTCACGGCAACGCCGGATCCTTAACCCACTGAGCAAGGCCAGGGATCGAACCTGCAACCTCATGGTTCTTAGTCAGATTCATTAACCACTGAGCCACGAAGGGAACTCCTGGATAGATATTTTCACCTGACCAGTGGGTTCTGAAATGGCTTCATATACACAAAGTGGGTTTTTGGAAAGGTTTGGAATGAGAGGTTAGGTAAGACTCTTGGCATTTGGAAAGTCAAAGCTAGTTTTTTTTGTTTTGTTTTGTTTTTTTGCTTTTTGTCTTTTTAGGGCTGTACCCACGACATATGGAGATTCCCAGGCTAGTGGTCGAATTGGAGCTGTAGCTGCTGGCCTGTGCCACAGCACCAGCAACCCGGGATCCGAGCCACGTCTGCGACTTTCACCACAGTTCACAGCAATGCTGGATCCTTAACCCACTGAGCAAGGCCAGGGATTGAACCCGCCTTCTCATGGATGCCAGTCAGATTCATTTCCGTGGACCCATGACAGGAACTCCCAAAGCTAGTTTTAATCATGTAGTTGAGCATGGAAAGAAGGTATAGAAAGTGATGTCAAAACATTATGAATTAAGGTGACATAATGATATTTGGGTCTGTGTAGAAGAGTGGGAACTGAATTGAAGAAGTTAAGAGGTTTTGGTAGTTCAGGAATTAGATGACTAAAGATATCTGAGGGGACAAGGGAGTATAGCTGTTTCTGTGAAACAAGAGAAAGGAAGAGTAATGATAGAAATGCAGTCTTCACAGGCAGCAGGGTTGGAAAATGAATTAATGAATAATTAGAAAAGGCAGCTAGAGAATAAAACAGTAACAAAATTTTGGACAGATAACATTGTTTAACAGGTATTAATTAGTAGCTGCCTGTGTGTCTAGCCTTGTGCTAAAAGCTGGGCTATGATGGAGTGGGGTGCTTGTGGTACAAATAAAATGATTGTATTTTCTTTCTTCATAGACCTTATTACTTCTTATACTTTAGTTCAAGAGATATTTATATAAGACAGGAACATGCCAGAGATAGGTCCAGACACACCTAGTTATTTGTCCAGCTTTTTAAAAAAAAAATATCAGATCAGGTATTTCTTCGGAGTCAAATGTAACTGGGTCTCAAAAAAGAACCCCGAATCCAAGTCCATCAACACTAAGGAGAAAAGGAAGCATACTTTTATAAGGAATGCAAGTTTATGCATGCATCTAGGTATTTACTACTAATTAACACCCTTTATCCATAGCTCAACCTTAACACTGGAACTTGGGGGACAGAGGCTAAAAAAATTTTTGAACATAGTAACTAGACCCAAAAGAAGTCTAAATCTTAGCATTCCAGAGGTGCCTTAATGACCCTTTGAACCATTCTTTGAGATGAGTTGAGCTAGTATAGAGTGAGAGAGGTGCAGACTTCAGGCTTCTCTGGAGTTTGTGTTTGATGAGGTTTCCTAGGTAAGACACTTCTGTCGTCAAGTACATGCTGTAATAATTTAAGTAAAATTACTTTTTTTTTTTCCTGTGGAAATGTAGACCAGTTGGTCACTGAAATGGATATTTCTTCCTATCCTTGCAGACTGTTGAGTCACCCTTGGTCTTCTCTTCTTAAACACATAACAGGTCTAATTTTTCCTCACTTGGCTCATTTTTAACTTTTTTATCTTTATTATTCTGAAATCTTTCCAAGGTCCTTACACGTCCCTAAGTCATAGAGTCTAAAACTGGACACCACTTTAATTATAGCCTGATGTTTAGGTGGTTTAGTCCATTAATACATTGCAGTATTCAAGTTTACTTTTAAAATATAAACACTGTGACTAATTTACCTTGTGGTTCTCTGCCACTCCCTTCCCGACCACCCACCACCCCTCATTCTTCTTATCTTTTTTATTTTTGACTTGTACAAAAAAAATTGTTCCCTATTTTATTTTCTCCCTTCTCTCTTTCTCTCCCTCTCTCTCTGTATGCTTTTGAGAACAGAAAACTCATTCCTTACAAAATGGACAAACTGGGGTAATTATTAACATTATGCAGAATAAAGGAATCTTTAAGTCATGGCGAGCCTTCTTTAAATAGGTTCTTCCTATGGTGGTTTTAAGTGTTTGTATGTAGATCATCAGCTACTTGATACAGAGAAAGCGAAGGTAAAGGATTAAGAGGCACTGCCAATTGAAGGTCACTCAGGAATTGGATAAAACAGTAATTAAGTGAATAATAAAAAACAGATTCACAGAAAGTTATATGTACTTTTTACATAAATGTTATTTATTATACCTATATATTTTTTTGGTCCATGTAAGTCAACTTTTGATCATTTGTGCTAGTGGAGGGATATATATTTTTATTTTATTATGCATTTTTGTTCTAAAATTTAAATATAGGGGTGTTTAATATTCATAAGACAAAAAATATTTCCTCATATGTAGTCAGAATGAAGACTCAGGAAGGTCTGAAAAGTAGTAGAAAGAGTACTGCTAGGCTTGGAATAGAAACCTGGGTTCTGGAGTTTGCTGTGCTGTTGACTGGCTCTAGTCCTTAGGCAAATTACTTCACCACATTGGGCCTATTTTTTCAGCTATAAAATGAGGGATTTAAATATATGAGGTATCTTAAATCTTTAATGTTTGTTTTTTATTTTTAGATTCTTTTTTTTTGTGTGTGTGTGTTTTTGGCTGTGCTCACAGCATGTGTAAATTTCTGGGCCCGGGATTGATTCTGTGCCACAACAGCAACCCTGGCCGCTGCAGTGACAACATGGGGTCCTTAACCTGCTGTGCCACAAGGGACCTCCCAAATCTCTAATGTTTATGATTTCTAACCCTTGCCAAGGAGTTGAGAAACTCTGGAGGTGATGCCACCAAAAAGGTGAAAGCGCAGTTTTCCCTCTATGATGGAGTTTGCTATTGTGCAGTTAATGTTCTCTCCTAGAAATGAATGACTCTTCACTTATCCTGATCAGATTTTGTTTGCCCACATCTTGTTGTGTCATGTCATGAGTACCCTACTGAATCTCAGTGTTGAAGCGTTGATTTGATTTATAGTTGCCCTAATTTTGTTGTAGAGCTTTCCAGATGAAATTTTTTTTTTTTTTTGTCTTTTTGCCTTTATGTGGAGCTGCACCCGTGGCATATGGAGGTTCCCAGGCTAGGGGTCTAACAGGAGCTGTAGCTGCCGGCCTTCGCCACAGCCGCAGCAACGCGGGATCTGATTAGCGTCTGCAACCTTCACCACAGCTCACGGCAACGCCGGATCCTTAACCCACCGAGCAAGGCCAGGGATCGAACCTGCAACCTCATGGTTCTTAGTCGGATTCATTAACCACTGAGCCACAAAGGGAACTCCTCCAGATGAAATTTTTAAATGAAATAGTCACCTCATAACTATATGGAATTATTTAAAATACATAAATTGTAACTGTTGATCTGATTACAAAAGTGCCTGTTTTGTTGAAAAGTTTTACTGTGGTGATAAAAGTTCAAAAGTAATGCTAGTTTACAAAATTCAAACAAAACAAAAATGTGTGAAAAGTGAGACTTCTTATTCCCTCTCTTTACTCCCATTCCTCAAGAATAACTTAATTTGGTATGTGTCCTCCTAGACATTTTTCTATACAGATATATGTATATGAAGATATACGTATATTCATACATATACATCAGTAAATACCCACACACTTGTATATACACAAAAATATTTTTTTTAAAAAGTGGGATATTATACGTACTATTTTGCAACTTTTTCACTGTAATATAGTGTGAATTTTTTCTCACATTAGTACATGGAAATTTAACTCATTTTTAAAAATGATAGCATCACATTTCATAGTATAGTAATATTATCACTGAATGATTCACTTACTGGTGGAAATTTGTCTCCACTGGTCCACTATTATAAGTAATGCTGCATATAACCTTGCTCATGCGTTTTAAGTATTTCTGTAGGGTAGATTTTGAGAGAAAGAATCCCTGGATCAAAGGATGTGTGCGTTTTACATTTTGATAGGTACTACTAAGCTACTTTCTTATAGAATGTAGTTTACGTTCCTACTTATAGCAAATGATAATTTGTTTCTTCACACAAAAATTTTCTTTGCCAAAAGTGGAAAAATGTTAATTCATAATTATCCAAACTATTCGATAAAAGTTGCACTTCTTAGTTTTAATTTGCGTTTTTTAGCATATTTAGTTGTAACGATACCACTATCAGGTTTTTAAAATTTTCCCCCAGATTTCATTTTAGTTGTCTTAAAAGCAGTATTTATTGCTCCTTATTGAGTATCCTCACTACAGAAAAATCAGAACTCTCAAAGGCCCAAGGTGTTCCTAGCTTTCATCCCACCTGACTTTGGGGGGAAACGAGGCAATTAGCCTAGTGGCAAAGTTACATTATCTGAAGCGCTGTCACTACCAATTTTTTTTTTTTTTTTTTATTTTGTAGACTGGCCCTACTCGAGGCCAACCCCAGAGCCGCACTTGACAGCTCAGTACAGACTCATCTGCTCTTAGGGCCAACCTCCTTGGAAGCTCAGGGAAATGTTATTTTGCCTCTTGGGCCACGATTCCTTTAGCTTGGGTCTCCTTTTTGATTGTTTATCTCGGATTCCAAACCTTAAGATTACATGCAGGGACGTGACGAGGACAGTGACGTAGAACCAGATGGCGACTGAACTGGAAGGCCGACTTAACCAGGCCTCCGCTCTTCTGGTTGGCTATTTACACGTCGGTCAGACGTATTGGACAGTCTGACTGGTTCTACGCAATGGAAAGCACATATTCTCCTCTGATTGGCTTCTTAGTCGAATGGGTAGGCCACAGGGTGACCTGCTGGTTGGCTGGAATGAAAGGCCAGTAGGGACCTGTGGCGCTGCTTTCGAAAGCAAATCCTGCCTCAGGGCACCCGGCAGAGCCGGCAGGGTTTCCTCCGAGCTCCTTCAGTGTATTTGGTAACTGTCTGCACCTACGCAATCCAGCTACCCTCTTACCCCCTCCCCCCGTCACCCCAAGCCCGCGACTCTAGCCGTAGTCTCCTGGTCTGGCGCTTAGCGGGGCTATGCCTTAGCCTGCAGGGTTCCATTCAGCAGTTACAAGCTTTTCCTCTGATGCGGCATGGGGAGTGGGGGATCAGGGGCCTGGAGGAGGGCAAGAGTTTGTGGGCTGAACAGGGAGGGGTTCATGATGGCAGAAGTGGGAGAGGCTGGGCTCTGAGGCCGTGAAGGGGTTCTTTGTATTAAGTCCCAGTAAGGGAGCAGAAGGTGCCTGATCCAGGAAGTTCCGCCATCCAGATAGCCACCACCATTTGAGCCATCCGTCCCCTCCGTCGCCTCATTTCACCCTTCGTCGCTCCTTCCTAGACTCATTAAGTCCAGAACCTTTGTAGCAAATACATTGTCCCTCTAAGCCTGGATTCAGAGCCTTCACTTTTCTTCCTCGGTGTCAATGGACTTGACCTCGTTAACGGCTTTATTCCTTTCTCCTATTTATTTGTAATTACACTAGTACATTCTCCTTGAAAAAAAAAAAAAAAGGAACCCTCAAAACATTACACACAGATGGAGCTAAAGTACACGTTGGCCATTACCCATGACCCTAGTCCTCTCACCATTCTGAAAGGTAGCCACTGTTTGTTTTTTTAAAGACAATGTGTTGTTTTTTTATTTCTATAAAAGGCATATACCATACTGTACATATCTTTTTAATTAAAAAATTTAAATTATTTTAAAAATTATGGTTGATTTACAATGTGCCTATTTCTTTTGTACAGCAAAGTGATGCAGTCACATATGTATATATAATATATATTCATACGTGTTTGTGTATAATATATACATATATACACACACACACACACACACATTCTTTTTCTCATACATTCTATCCCAAGAGATTGGATATAATTCCCTGTGCTGTACAATGTACATATCTTGAAATTATTTTTCATTCGTTTTAGAAACATTTTAATTGAGTTTACTTCATTTTTTTTAAAAGCGACATAATATACCATAGAATGGCTATTAAATAGTTTACTTAACTATTTCTTATCGATAGGCTACTAGATTTTTCCAAATTTTTTTTTTTTTTGCTTCTACAAACAGTCCTGCTATGAATATTCCTGAACATGACTTTTTGTCAGAGTTTCTCTAGGGCAGTGGCTCTCAAGCTTTTTGATGTCGGGACCCCTTTACATGCCTAAGAGAATTTATGTATGTTTATATCACTATTCAATGTATTAGAAATTTTAAAATATTCATAAAAATACTAGCAATAAGCCTAAGTTAACATAAATAACATTTTTAGATGAAAAAGAACTTTCCCAAAGCAAAAAAAATTTAGATCAGTAAAATTGTGCTGTATTTTTTGCAAGTCTTTTTAATAGAGTTAATAGGAAACATCTGGATTCTCATATCTGCTTCTGTACTTAATCTGTTATGATAACAGATTGAAGTATATTACACAGATGTAATTAGAAAAATGAGTATTTTAATAGTCTTTTCAGATAATTGTAGATATTCTCTAATACTGTATCAGTCCTCAACAAGTGATAGTTTCTTAAAGATTACTTTTTTTAAAAGATTACCTTTAATGTGGATTTTTGAAACTGTATCAATCAACTTTTCATGTTTTGTTACATTAAAATCCACTGGTCTACCCTATACTTTAATCTCTTACCGTGCATGATTTTATAACATCATACATTGACAGTTTGGAAAATGTTGCTTTCAGTGAGTTATGCAGATCTTTCAAATGTTGGCACAGTTCATTAGACAGTTTCAAAAAGTCACAGTAATTAATATCACCATTGTTCTCATCAGAAAAGTCTTTAAATATTGGAAAGCTGCCAAACCTATGGTGGAGGTGCGAGTTTTCCAAAATTTTAATTTTTGCTTGAAAGCTTGAATTTTGTCAGTACCAGATACTGTCAGTTGTTTTTCTTGAAGTTACAGGCTCACTTTGTAACCATTCTGAGAAAATTCCTGCCAAATACCTAAGTCTGAATAGCCATGGTTTATCTGTCAGTTGTTTTAAAAAAGTGCCAAAAGTTCAGCTCACAACTCAGTTTCACAAGTGCTTTTCCTTGGCACAACCCAACTTGAGTATGCAACAGAAATGCTTTATCTGTACTTCCTGTTTTATTACACAGAATATTAGTAAGCTGTGTACTCAGCAGTGGAGATTTATAATTTTTACTGCTTCATCAAAGGCATTCTTAAGTGTGTGGTGGTGAAAAAATACAGTGAGTACTAGTATAGTTTGGTGCCACTGCCTTGATAAAAGTGCTAAGACATCAGCAGTTTTACCCATCTTTGCTTTTTCTTTTTCTCCCTCCTTTGCTTTTGCACCATCAGTGCAAATGTCAACACAGTAGACAAGGCAAATGCATCTTCATACTATTATGAAAATATTTTGAATCTCTCAGACCTCCTGAAAGTGTCTTGGGAATTCCCAGGGATCTCTGGATCACCTTTTGAGAACATCTGAACATCTGCTTTAGGGCATATACCTAGGAGTGGTATCGGAAACTGCATGCATGTGTAATCTTAGTAGATATTGCCAAATGCCTCTTCTAGTTTATGTTCCCCCCAGCAGGGTGTAGGGGGGGTCTCATTACTTCCTACTCTTCCCAACACAGAATAATATCAAACTTCTTCTTTTTTTTTTTTAAGGGCTGCCCCTGTGGCATATGGAAGTTCCAGGGCTAGGGCTGGAGTCAGAGCTGCAGCTGCCGGCCTATGCCATAGCCACAGCAATGCAAGATCCAAGCCTCGTCTGTGACCTACAACACAGCTCATGGCAACGCAGGATCGTTAACCCACTGATCGAGGCCTAGGATTGAACCTGCATCCTCATGGATCATAATCAGGTTTGTTACTACTGAGCCACAATGGGAACTCCTGAATATTATCAAAATTTAAATTTTGCCAATATAGGTGAAAAATAGAATTTCATTGTTTATTTTTAGTACTCCGAGAGAGAAGTTTGACATGCATTCACACGTTTATTGGCCATTTGTGTTTTTTCTATATGTCTGCTCATATTCTTTACCTGTTTTTCTATATTGTCTTTTTCTTATCCAGGATAAATAAAGAAAAATATTAGTTCTTTGTTTTATACAGCAAATATTTTCTCCCAATGTCTTGCCTTTTAAGTTTATAGTATCTTTTATTGAGTAGAAGTTTTAAATTTCGAGATCAGATTTGTCTTTTCTTTTTTGGCTTTTGACTTTTCTGTTTTGTTTAATAAGGTCTTTCATATGCCAAGGTCATAAACATTCCTCTGTATTTTCTAATACTTGTATAAGGGTTTCCATATGTTTGCTTTCAAAGGACTGTCTGTCTTGGAGTGCAGCAGAAAATAAAGGGACCTTAGGATTGTGAATCTCCAGAGCTCCTCAACTGAAGTCTTATCCATGATGTTTTCTGACCTCAGTAGTTGGCTGTATTCAGTGGGACACCTGATAAGGGGAGTCATTTCCTGTAAAGAAGGATGCCATTCAGAGCCCAGCATCCCTACACCCAGTTCTCATCCACTAATCGGTGGGAACTTCCTTTTTTTTTTTTTTTTTTTGTCTTTTTTAGGGCCGCACTGGCGGCATATGGAGGTTCCCAGGCTGGAGGTCTAATCAGAGCTGTAGCTGTCGGCCTACACCGCAGCCACAGCAATGCCAGATCCGAGCCATGTCTGCTTGGCCTACACCACAGCTCACGGCAACACTGGACCCTTAACCCACTGATCAAGGCCAGGGATCAAACCTGCATCCTCATGGATACTAGTCGGATTTGTTTCCGCTGAGCCACGATGGGAACTCACAGTGGGAAGTTCCTTTTTGGCACTGGCTCTTTCCAGGCCTCTGCCGTCATGCTGGGAAGCGGTAACCTATAGGTGAGCTTAACATCTTCCTAGAGGAATCCTCGTGTGAGTTGACCAAAGGGAAGGGAAGAAGCAACCTCGTTTCAGGTATCTTCTGGAGGGTGGGAGCAGGAGAGCCGCCTAGCCCATCCAAACAGCCCTAAAGTCACAATAGAAGAAAAACCACCATGTGGTCTCTCTAGGCTTACTCGAGAGAAGAGCTTACTTGAGTCTTTTCTTGTCATGATAAAATGTTCTCAGAGCTTTCTTTGGGCCAGCCATCTTTTCCTTAGGATTCAGTTTGTTCCTCCATTTTTTTCCCTTTTAAAGTGGATGTGTTAGTTTCCTATGGCAATTGTAACACATTACGACAAACTCAGTGGCGTAAAACAACACAGATTTATTGTCTTACAGCTCTAGAGGTCAGAAGTCCGAGTTGGTCTTGCAGGCTAAAATCACGTTGGCAGAGCCGTGTTCCTTCTAGAGGCTTTAGGGGAGAATCTGTTCCTTGTCTTTTCCAGCTTCTAGAGGCTTTCTTCAGTCCTTGGCTCATGGTCCCCTTCCATTTTCAAAGCCAGCAATCTCCACTTAAACTTCTGCTTCTGTCCTTACATCTCCTCTCACTTTCTTACATCCCTCTTCCACTTGTGTTTATGTGGATGCTACCAGGATAATCTCCCTAACTTTAATTTAAATCACTTAAATCTTTAATCACATCATCAAAGTATTTTTTCTTCTGCAAAATCTCTTTTGCCATGTAAGGTAAAATATTCACAGATTCTGGGGATTAAGACGTGGACATCTTTGGCTGTTTAGCCTGCCACAGTGGGTAATTTCAGCAGAAGGCTGTGCTTGTTCGTTTGATATTGATTCATAGTGGGGGGAGATGTACCTTTTAGGCTTTCATGATTATCTGCAATAGAATTTGTAACCCTTCCATAATAATTTTCCAATAATATTCTATCTGCCTTTGGTTGGATTATAGAGGAAGTAGGAGGTAGAAGGGAGAAGCTCACAAAGGAAGCTGAGGAATGGGAAGAGATGTAAGAGGAAAACCAGGAGGGGGAGGTGTCATGAAGGCCAAAAGAATTGAAGTAGGAAGGAAAGAAGGAAGAGGCACATTTAATACTGTATTAAATGTTACTAAGAGACCAAAATAAGATGAGGAATGAAAGGCATCTGTTGGATTTAGTGGCCTTTGCGATAGCTATTTCCTTGGAGTGGTGGGAATTGGGAAGAACATTGAAGACTTTTCAAAATTCGGGAGTTACCACTGTGGTGCTGAGGGCTAAGAATCTGACTGTAATAGCTTGGGTTGCTGCAGAGGCTGGATTTGATACCCAGCCCAGCGTAGTGGATTAAAGTATCCAGTGTTGCCACAGCTATGGTGTAGGTCGCAGCTGTGGCTCAGATTCAGTCCCAGGCCTGGGAACTTCTGTGTGTGTGTGTGTGTGTGTGTGTGTGTGTGTGTTTTCAAAAGTTTTCTATGAAGAAGTAGGGGATGGCAAGATGGAGTTGAGAAAAGAATCCCTCCTCCCCTTAAAGTTGAGAGACTTGAGTCTACTTATAAAATGATATTGGAAAGGACCCAGTTGAGAGGGTAAGGTTTATAATATAGAAAAGACTGGAGTTCCCGTCGTGGCGCGGTGGAAACGAATCCGACTAGGACCCATGAGGTTGTGGGTTTGATCCCTGGCCTTGCTCAGTGGGTCAATGATCTGGCGTTGCTGTGACTGTGGCCGGCGGCTACAGCTCTGATTAGACCCCTAGCCTGAGAACCTCCATGTGCCATGAGTGCAACCATAAAAGGACAAAAAAAAAAAAAAAAGAGACTGAATCCTCATGGTTTCAATAACTTGATTCCCAAATTTGTGATTCTTTTTTTTAAATATTTTATTTATTTATTTATTTATTCATTTTGCTTTTTAGGGCTGCACCTGGGACATATGGTTTTTCCCAGGCTAGGGGTCAAATTGGAGTTACAGTTGCCGGCCTATGCCACAGCCACAGCAACACAGGATCCGAGCTGTGTCTGTGACCTACACCACAGCTCACGGCAACACCAGATCCTTAACCCACTGAGTGAGGCCAGTGATCGAACCCACAACCTCATGGTTACTAGTCAGATTAGTTTGCACTGAGTCACGATGGAAACTCCCCAAACGTGTGATTCTGATCAGACCTCTCTCCCAACTTCCAGACCTGTCCAACTTCCTACTGAACATGTCTATTTGGAAATCCTTCTCGAACTTTAAATGTCCAATATTAAATAACATTTTGTTGTTCCTTGCCTGCTCTCTTTCAACTCCCAACCCCTTTTAGCTTTTTCTCTTCTGTATTATTATTATTATTATTATTATTATTATTATTATTATTTTGGTTGTGTCTCTGGCATGTGAAGAGGGTTTCTGGGCCAGATATCAAACCTGAGCCACACTAGTGACAACGCTAGATCCTTAACCTGTTTGCCACCAGGGAACTCCTCTCCTGGATTACTAAAGTAGCTTTCAAAGTGGGCTTTTTGTGTCTACTACTGTCCAATCTGTTTTCTGTACAGTAACTAGAGTGATCTTTCTACAGTGGGTGTGACTCAAATTAGCTTTAAAAATTCCCTATTATTTTCGGCGTAAAAGCCAAATCGTATACTCATCTATAAAGATTCTATGCTTCAAGTCTGATGAACTTTCCAGTATCCAGAGAAGGTTATGTTCTTTTATGCTTCCATGCATTCACACATACAATTCCTTCTCCATCTTTTTGTTCCCATTCACATTTTTCTTGACTAGTTTCTACTCATCTTTTAAGGCTCATTTTAGGCTTTCCTTTTGGCTTCCTTTTGGAGGCCTTTCTTGAAAGTTTTTCTCAGGCTGGGGTTGGGTATCTGTATGTTCATAGCACCTGTGCTTTCTGATATGCCTCTGTATCCCCACAGCACCTCTTCCTTTTTTACGTATCATATTTTCTGTAGTTGACTCATTCTTCTCATTTTTTTTGGCTGTGCCTGTGACATGTGGAAGTTCCCGGGCTAGCAATCAAACCCATGCCCCAACAAGGAGCCCAGCCACTGCAGTCAAGGGAAAAAGCAAGCTGTGGAACAATGTAAAATAGATCCTTAACCCAGTGTGCCACAAGAGAACTCCATCATTCTTTTAATTTTATATGAAAGGTATTTTGATTATTCAGATAATACGTGAGTACATTTTTCTTGTTTAAGTCGAATGTTACAGATACTTCTTTCCAGCACCCTCATACTGGTCCCTGTCCCAGAGGCAACCAATGTGATCAGGTTGCTATTTGTTCTTCCAGATCTAATATATTTAGAAATATATTTTTTGTTTATTTTTCCCTATATAAGGGATATATTTTACATTGTTCCACAGCTTGCTTTTTCCCTTGACAGTATCACTAAGAGAATGAAATAAATCAGTGGTTCTGACATAGGATGTGCTTCGTAGTGTTCTATAGTATGCATATTCCATTTCTCACTTTCCTTTTTAAAATTGTGGTAAACATTACTGTATAGCACAGGGAACTATTTCCAATTTCTTGGAATAAAACATGATGGAAGATATGAGAAAAAGAATGTATATATATGTGTGACTGGGTTACTTTGCTGTGCAGCAGAATTGGCACAACATTGTAAACTAACTATAATTTAAAAAATTAAAAAAGTAAAGCATGTGGTATAAAAAATAAAATTGTGGTAAAACATAACATAAAATTTCTTCATTTTAATTGAAATATAATTTATGTGCAATATTATATAAGTTACAAGTGTATAACATAGTGATTCACAATTTTAGACTATATTCCATCTGTACTTACTACCCAAGATACTGACTGTATTTGCTATGCTACACAATACCTCCTTGTAGATTATTTATTTTATACATAATAGATTGTACCCCTTAATCCCCATCCCTATTTTGCCTCTCCCCTCTCCCTCTCCTCAGTGGTAGCCATGAGTTTGCTCTCTGTATCTGTGAGTCTGTTTCTTTTTTGTTATATTTAACAATTTTGAAATCATTGTTATTAAGTGCATTCACATTGTTGTACAGCCATCACCATCATCCCTCTGCAGGATTTTTTTCATCTTCTCAAACTATAATTCCATCCCCATTTTTTTTTTTCTTTTTAGGACTGTGCCCGCGGCATATGGAGATTCCCAGGCTGGAGGTCTAATTGGACCTACACCTGCTGGCCTACACCAGAGTCACGGCAACGGCAGATCCAAGCTGCATCTGCAGCCTACACCATAGCTCATGGCAATGCTGGACCCTTAACCCACTGAGCGAGGCTGCGGATTGAACCCGTGACCTCATGGTTCCTAGTGGGATTCATTTCCGCTGTGCCACGACAGGAATTCCAAAATTCCATCCCCATTAAACAATAACTCCCGATTCTCCCCTCCTCCCAGCCCCTGGCAACCACCATTATACTTTATATCTCTATAAATTTGACTGTTCTAGGTACCTCATACTGGTGGAATCATAGAGATTTTTTTTTTTTTGTGGCTGGCTTATTTCACGTAGCGTAATGTCTTCAAGTTTGATTCATGTTGTAGCATGTGTCAAAATTTCCCTCCTTTTTAAGGATGAACAATATTCCATTGTATGTATATACCACATTTTGTTTATCCATCTCTCCATCAGTGAGCACTTGCATTGCCACCACATTTTGGCTATTGCGAACAATGCTGCTGTGAACATGGATATACAAATATCTGTTCAAGTCCTTGCTGCTAATTCTTTTGAGTATATACCTAGAAGTGGAATTCCTGGATCATATGACAATTCCTATTTCCCTTTTGAAGAACAGTTATTTATTTATCGGCCATGCATGTGGCACATGGAAGTTTCCAGACCAGGAATGGAACGAATCCGAGCTGCAGCTGTGACCTACACCACAGCTGTGGCAATGCCAGATCCTTTAACCCACTGTGCTGAGTCAGGGAATGGGGATTGAACCTGCACCTCAGCAGCGACCTGAGCTGCTACAGAGACAATGCCAGATCCTTAACACACTGTACCACAGTGGGAACTCCTTGATGGACATTTAGACCAGTGCAGCCCAAACTGTATTCCACAGACTGGTGCCAGTTAGGAACTATCACTTGTCCACAATGAGATAAGTACAGAAGTTGACAGTAAGGATTTTAAAACTTTTGTGTCAACTTGATGTTGCCATAACGTTGCATGATGACTTTTCTAGTAATTCCTTTTTTCTCTGCTTTACAAAGGTATGAGTCCTTAACAGATGGGAAATTTATTTTAAATACCTTGTTCTCGGAATTCCCATTGTGGCTCAGCAGGTGAAGGACCTGATTTTGTCTCTGGGAGGATGCAGGTTTGATCCCTGGCCTTGTTCAGTGCGTTAGGGATCTGGTGTTGCTATAAGCTTCGGCTTGGATCTGGTGTTGTTGCAGCTGTAGTATAGGTCGCAGTTGCAGCTCACACTTGACCCCTGTCCTGGAAACTTCCACATGCCACAGATACAGCCATTAAAAAAAGAAAAAAAAACCTTGTTCTTTACCACATATAATTTGAGAATCACTAATAATTTCTAGTTTTCTGGTTTTTTTCCCATTAACTCTTTTTTTTTTTTTTGTCTTTTTGCCTTTATGTAGAGCCACACCCACGGCATATGGAGGTTCCCAGGCTAGGGTTCTAACAGGAGCTGTAGCCGCCGGCCTACCCCACAGCCACAGCAACACGGGATCCGAGCCGCGTCTGCAACCTTCACCACAGCTCACGGCAACGCCGGATCCTTAACCCACTGAGCAAGGCCAGAGATCGAACCTGCAACCTCGTGGTTCTTAGTCAGATTCGTTAACCACTGAGCCACGAAGGGAACTCCAACTCTTTTTTTTGTGTGTGTGTGTGTTTTTAGGGCCGCACTCACGACATATAGAGGTTCCCAGGCTAAGGGTCAAATTGGAGCTGTAGCTGCTGGTCTACACCAGAGGCACAGCAACGTTGAATTCAAGCCGCGTCTGCGACCTATACCACAGCTCACAGCTACGCCAGATCCTTAACCCACTGAATGAGGCCAGGGATCGAACCCGCAACCTCATGGTTCCTAGTTGGATTTGTTTCCACTGTGCCATGATGGGAACTCCCCCATTAACTCTTTTTGTGGACATATGCAAGTGTTTCTCTAAGGTAGGTAATGCAGAATAGAATTATTGGTTTTAGTACAAAATTGCTCACCAAAAGGCTGAATATTTCCAACAGCAGTATGTGAGAGTAACTATTTCCCTATAACCCTGCCAGTACTTTAAATCAATCTTCTTAAACTTTTTAAAATCTGTAAGGCAAAAAGTGATGTTTTGACTCAGAGTTCTCTGATTATTAATGTGTGTATATATATATATATATATATATATATATTTGTGTATATATATATATATCGTCCTTTCATATGTTCATTGATATTTGCAATTCCTCTTTTATTATTCCTAATTTACCTTTCTCTTGTATTTATTTTTTTCATATCTTTAGAAACTTTAAATTTTTATATAGTCAAACGTATCATTCTTTTCCATTGTGGCTTTTGCTTTCTTTGTCTTGTTTAAGAAGGCCATCCCTGCTCCAAGGTTTTAAACACACTCACTTATTTTTTTCTTCTCGTATGTTTCTTCCTCCTTTTCAAAACAGCTTTATTGGGGAGTTCCCTTCGTGGCTCAGTGGTTGACGAATCCGACTAAGAACCATGAGGTTGCGGGTTCGATCCCTGGCCTTGTTTAGTGGGTTAAGGATCCGGCGTTGCCGTGAGCTGTGGTGTAGGTTGCAGACGCGGCTCGGATCCCGCGTTGCTGTGGCTGTGGCGAAGGCCGGCAGCTACAGCTCCTGTTAGACCTCTAGCCTGGGAACCTCCATATGTCGCGGGTGTGGCTCCTCAATATATAATCATATTGAGGTATGATTGATGTACAATAAACTGTATGTAGTTAAAGGATACAATCTGATGAATTTTGACATACGTACATATGTACATGCCCATTAAACTATCACCACAACCAAGATAATGAACATGTCCCATGCCGCTACAGAGACAACGCCAGATCCTTAGCCCACTGTGCCACAGTGAGAACTTCAGCATCAGGTTTTTGTGTGAACACAAGTTTTTATTTCACTTGGGTGAATGCCTAGGAGTAGGATTGTGAGGTTGTATAGTCAATGTATGTTTAACTTTATAAGAAGCTGCCAAACTGTTTTCCAAATAGGTTATACATGTTAGTATTCTTTTCAATAAGGCATGAGAGTTCCAGTTACTTCTAGTTCCCTAGCACTTGGTAGTGTCAGATTTGCTTTTTTTCTTTTTTAAAGATATCCTAATAGGTATGTAATTGTTTTTCATTGTGGTTTTAATTTGTATTTTGCTGATGACTTAATGATGTTGAACGTCTTTGATATATAATGTCTGTTCAAATCTTTTGCCCATTAAAAACAATTGGATTACTTGTTTTCTTATTTTTAAGTTTTGAGAGTTCTTATATATTCTGGGTCCTTCACAAATGTTTCCTCTCAGCCTGTAGCTTGTCTTTTCATTCTCTTATTAGTATCTTTTGAAGAGCAGAAGGTCATAATTTTGATGAAGTTCAGTATATCAGTCTTTTCTTTTATGATTCATGCTTTCGGTTTCATATCTAAGGAGTCTTTGTCCAACACAGGTTGTTTCTGAGTTTGTTGTTTTAAGTTTTATTATTTAGAGTGTCTAGTATTTATTTTTGTGAATGGTGTGAGATATTGCTGTAACTTAATTTTTTTCCAAACAGGTAGCTAATTGTCCCAACACTACTTATTGGCTTTCACCGGTGATTGGAAATGACACTTTTATCATACACTAAATTCTGTTATACACATGAGTCTGTTTCTGGACTATCTTTATGGTTTTACCTGCTAGCTGGTCAGAGTGCTCTGTGACTGTACTGACCAAGCAACACCCTAACTTCCCAGTTCCCTGGCCATCGCTAGTGCTCTTCTTCCCCACTCTACTTCTGCATCAAAAATCCCTCTCCTTGCTCCTGGCTTTGGTCATTTCCCGGAATTACTCTACTGAAAATGTAAAATTACATTATTTCATTCTCTGTCCCTGACTTTGGCATGTTCCAGCTTTCTCATTTCCTTAATCCTTTTGTAATTGTCCTTTAGATCCATAACCTCTCCATTTTATTTTTCAAAATGTGTTCTTATTATTTTAAAAGTGATATGTATTACAAATATTTGCTTAATAGCATAAACCTACAACCTAGAGAGTATAAGTCTCTGGTAATCTTACCACTCTGAGATAACCACTGTTAAGTAAAGTCATCTAGAATTCCATCTGTACATATATTTTATATAATTTTTATAATAATAGGCAAAAACTATATTTTATTATATTAATTAATTAATTAATTAATGGTTTGGCCATGTCCATGGCATGTGGAAGTTCCCAGGCCAGGGGTGGAACCTGAGCCTTAGCAGCAACCTAAGCCATAGCAGTGACAAGACTGGATCCTTACCACTAGGCCACTAGGGAACTCTACAAACTATATTTTATACACCATTCTGCAACTTCCTTTTTGCATAATATATTTTAGACATTTTTGTTGTTTTATACACATAGCATCAATGCACTCATGTTTTTTAAATTTAAATTTAATTTTTGAGGTATATATGGACATAAAAGATTATCATAGTTTCAGGTATACAACATAATGATTCAATATCTGTATATATTGTGAAATGATCACCACAATGAATCTAGTTAACATCTATCAGTGTACATAGTTACAAATATTTTTTCTTTTCTTTTTTTGTCTTTTTAGGTCTGCAGCCACAGCATATGGAGGTTCCCAGGCTAAGGGCTGAATTGGAGCTGTAGGCTCTGGCCTACACCACAGCCACAGCAACGCCAGACCCAAGCCACGGCTGCGACCTGCACCACAGCTCATGGCAACATCAGATCCTTAACCCACTGAGCGAGGCCAGGGATTGAATCTACGTCCTCACGGATCCTAGTCAGATTTGTTTCTGCTGAGCCATAATGGGAACTCCAACAAATATTTTTTCTTGTGATGAGAACTCTTAAGATTTACTTTTTTAGAAACTTTCAATTATGCAAGTGTTATTAATTATAGTTGCCATTTTAGCCATTTTTGTGTGTAGTAATATCTCATTGTAGTTTTCATATGCATTTCCCTAATGACTAATGATGTCACAGGGCCAGGGATCAAACCTTCACCACAGCTGTGACCCAAGCCACAGCAGTGACAATGCTGAATCCTTAACCTGCTGTACCACTAAGGGAACTCCTCTGCATACATTTTGAAATCAGCTTGTCAGGGTTCCCACTGTGGTGCAGTGTGTTAAGAATCTGGCTATCACCACTCTGCTTGCTGCGGTGGCAGATTCCATCCCTGGCCCAGCTCAGTGGGTTAGGGATCCAGAGTTGCCCCAGTTGTGGTGTAGGTTGCAGCTGTAGCTCAGATTCAAGCCCTGGCCCAGAAACTTCGATATGCCATGGATGCGGCCATAAAATAAATAAATAAAAATAAAATTAGCTGTCAATTTCTATTTAAAAATCTGGTGGAATTATGATTACAATTTTATTAAATCTTTGATGAATTTGGGGAGGTTTGACACCTTAACAATACTGAGTCTTCCATTCTAGGAACATGGTATATGCATTTATTTAGGCCTTTAAAATTTCTCTTAAGATAGTTTTGGAACTTTCAGTGTAGAAGTTTCTAGATCAGTTTTAATGGGTGTTATCAAATGCCTTCTTGAAATGTTGCACCAGTTTGCATTCATGCCAGTAGTACATTTTCTCATATTTTCATAAGTGTTTTTATTCCTTGCAAGTCTTATAGGTTAAAAAAATATATTTCAGTTTTATTGGCATGTCTTTGAATTGTGGTGAGTTTAAACACATTTTCACCAACTGTATTTACTGATTATCTTATATAATTTTTCATGAATTGCCTGTTCTTATCCTTTGCCCATTTTTCTATCGGGGGGTATTTCATCATTTTCATATTGATTTGTATTGATTTATAAAAGCTGTTTATATGTTAGGTGTGTGTGTGTGTGTGTGTGTGTGTGTGTGTGTGTTTGCACATGTGTAACTAGAGAAGTAAGTAGTATTGTCTTTACATCATGAAGAAATTGAGGCTGAGAAAAGGGAAGCAATTTGTCCAAGGTCATGCAAATAATAAGTGGCAGAGCAAGGATTTGAATCCTGGCCTATGAGACATAAAATACCATGTTCTTTCTCTTAAAGACAATTTCTAGTCTTTTATTAACTTTTTTAAGTCTTATAAAAAATTCTTTGTAAGATTAATGTCCATTTGGGGAGGAAATCAAAATGGTGGAGTATGAGGATGCTAAGCTCACCTATCCCCACAAACACATAAAAAACACATCTACATTTGGAGCAATTTTAACTGTAAACAAACTGGAGAAAGGCAGAAAGACTCTTCTACAACCAGGACTGTAAAAAAAGATCCAAACAAAGTTGGGTAGAAAGGGAGAAGTGATCTAGTTGGACCTATGTACGTAGGAGGAGGGGATACAGAAGAGGACAGGGATTACATGGGCTTAGAGGTCTTCCCTGGGGAGTGAGTGGTTTAGTTTTTTTAAAATTTTTTTGTCTTTTTGTCTTTTTAGGGCTACACGCATGGCACATGGAGGTTCCCAGGCTAGGGGCCCAGTTGGAGCTGTAGCCCTCGGCCTATACCACAGCCACAGCAACGTGGGATCTGAGGCATGTCTGTGACCTACACCACAGCTCACGGCAGTGCTGGATCCTTAACCCACTGAGTGAGGCCAGGGATCAAACCTGCATCCTCATGGATGCTAGTTGGGTTTGCTAACCACTGAGCCATGACGGGAACTCTGAGTGAGTGATTTATATTGGGCACCATGGTCCTGGGGCCCAACACTCAGGAGACAAGTCCTCTCATCTGGTTTAAAAACTAGTGGGACTAACAGGAGGGCTGTAAGAAACCTAGACTGTGGCCCTGAAGAATATGCACACACCACTTGCTTACTTCCAAAACAAGGCAGAGGAAACAGGTTGAATCTGCCTGGGACTCTGGCCAGTATCCTGCAACCACCCCAATGTGTGCCCTGGCCCACACCAAGCACGATTATGGCCAGTCTTGCCCCACTGTAGCCCTCCACTAGAGCGAGGACTGCTGTTGCTGAGGAGAGTATGCAGCTGTGGGATTGGAGCTGGCTAGGATCCTGCACTACATCTGAACAGAGATACAAAAATCCTAAGAGAATACTACAGTTAATATGCCAATACAATGGACAATCTAGAAGAAATAAATTTCTAGAAACATACAATCTTCCAAGACTGAATCAGGAAGAAATAGACAGTCTGAACAGACCGATCACTAGTAGTGAAATTGAATTCGTAATTAAAAAAAAAAAAAAACTCCCAGCAAACAAAAGTTCAGAACCAGATGACTTCACAGGGAAGTTCTAACAAACATATAAAGAATTCTATCCTTTTCATACTATTCCAAAAAATTGAGGAGGATGGAACACTCCCAGATTCATTCTACAAGGCCATCATTACCCTGATACCAAAGCCAGATAGAGATACCTCAAAAGAAGAAATTACAGTCCAGTATCTCTGATGAATATAGATGCAAAAATCCTCAACAAAATAATAGCAAACTGAATTCAACAATATATAAAAAGGGTCGTACACCATGAACAAGTGGTATCTATTTCAGGGATGCAAGGATGGTTCCTCATTTGCAAACCAGTCCATGTGATACACCTCATTAATGAAAGGAAGGATAAAAATCACAGGATCATCTCAACAGATGCAGAAAAAGCATTTGACAAATTCAACATCCATTCATAATAAAAACTCTCATCAAAGTAGGTATGGAGGGAACGAATCTCAAAATGGTAAAGGCCATATATGAAATACCCACAGCTAGATCATATGTGATGATGAAAAGCTGAAAGCTTTTCCTTTTAAATCAGGAACAAGAAAAGGATGCCCACTCTTACCATGTCTATTTAACATAGTATTGGAAATCCTAGCCACAGCAATCAGACAAGACAAAGAAATAGAGGCATCTAAATTGGAAGGGAAGACAGCACCAGAAAACTGTTAGAACTCATCAATGAATGTGGCAAATTTGTAGGCTACAAAATTAATGCATAGAAATCAGTCGCATTGATTTATACTAATAATGAAAGATCAGAAAGAGAAATCAGAGAAACCATCCCATTTACAATTGCATCAAAAAGAATAAAATACCTAGGAATAAACCTACCTAAAGAGACGAAAGACCTGTTCTCTGAAAACTGTAAAACGTTGATGAAAGAAATCAAAGACAACATAAACAGATGGAAAGATATATCATGCTCTTTGATTGGAAGAATCAGTATTGTCAAAATGACTATACTACCCAAGGCAACCTACAGATTCAATGCAATCCCTATTAAATCATTGAAGACATTCTTCACAGAACTAGAACAGAATATTTTAAAATTTGTATGGAAATTCAAAAGACCCCAAATAGCCAAAGCAATATTGAAAAAGAAAAGTGAAAATGGAGGAATTGAGCTTCCTTACTTTAGACAATACTACAAAGCTACAATCATCAAAACAATATGGTACTGCCACAAAAACAGAAATATAGACAAATGGGACAGGATAGAAAGTCCAGAAATAAGCCCAAGTACCTATGGGCAACTAATCTATGACAAAGGAGAACAGGACATACAGTGGAAGAAAGATAGTCTCTTCAATGAATGGTGCTGGGAAAACTGAAAAGCTACGTGTAAAGGAATGAAAGTAGAATACTATCTAATACTGTATACAAAAATAAACTCAAAATGGATTAAAGACCTAAGTATAAGGCCAGATATGTAAAACTCTTAGAGGAAAACATAGGCTGAATGCTCTTTGACATAATTCATAGCAACATCTTGTTTGATCCACCTCCTAGAATAATGACAGTAAAGACACAAATAAACCAATGGGACCTAATCAAACTCAAAAAGCTTTTGCACAGCAAAGGAAACCTTTAAAAATATGAAAAGAAGGAGTTCTCATCATGGCTCAGCGGTAACGAATCTGACTAGTATCCCTGAGGACACAGGTTCAATCCCTGGCCTTGCTCATTGGGCCAGCTCTGGCATTGCCATGAGCTGTAGTGTAGGTCGCAGATGTGGCTTGGATCCAGCATTGCTGTGGCTGTGGTTTAGGCCAGCAACTAACAGGTCTGATTGGACCCCTAGCCTGGGAACCTCCGTATGCCTCAGGTACGGCCCTAAAAAAAAAAAAAAGAAAGAAAGAAAAGACAACCCCACAGAATGGGAGAAAATCTGTGCCAATGATGCAACAGACAAGGGCCTAATCTCAAAAATATACAAGCAACTCATGCAACTCAACGACAAAAAACACAAACCCAATTGAAAAATAGGCAAAAGACCTAAATAGACATTTCTCCAAAGAAGACATACAGATGGCCAACAGGCATATGAATAAACGCTCAACATCACTTATTATTAGAGAAATGCAAATCAAAACTACAATGAGATACCACCTCACACCAGTCAGAATGGCCATCATTAACAAGTCAACAAATAACAAATGCTGGAGAGGGTGTGGAGAAAAGGGAACCCTCCTGCACTGTTGGTGGGAATGTAAATTGGTACAACCACTATGGAAAACAGTATCGAGGTAACTCAGAAAACTAAATATAGAGCTACCATATGATCTAGCAATTCCACTGCTGGGCATATATCCAGACAAAACTTTCATCAAAAAAGATACATGTGGAGTTCCTGTTGTGGCACAATGGAAACGAATCCGACTAGTGTCCATGAGGATGCAGGTTCGATCCCTGGCCTTGCTCAGTGGGTTGCGGATCTGGCATTGTCATGAGCTGTAGTGTAGGTCACAGATGAGGCTCAGATCCTGGGTTGCTGTGGCTTTGATATAGGCTGGCAGCTATAGCTCCGACTCAGCCTCTAGCCTGGGAACTTCCATATGCCATGAGTGCGGCCCTAAAAAGCAAAAAAGAAAAAGAAAAAAAAGAAAGAAAAAAAAGAAAAGAAAAAGATACATGCACTCCTATGTTCATAGCAGCACTATTTACAATAGACAAGACATGGAAACAACCTAAATGTTATCAACAGATTAATGGATTAAGAAGATGTGGTACATATATACAATGGAATGTTAGCCATAAAAAAGACAAACTAATGCCATTTGCAACAACATGGATGGAACTAGAGACTCTCATACTAAGTGAAAAGTAAGCCAGAAAGAAAAAGACAAATACCATATGATATCACTTATTTGTGGAATCTAAAATATGGAACAGATGATCCTATTTAAAACAAACAAACAGAAAGAGATCATGGCCAAGAAGAGCAGACTTGGGGTTCCCAAGGGGGAAAGGGGAGGGAGTAGGATGGATGGGCATTTTGGGGGTTTTTTGGGACACAGACTCTTATATTTGGAATAAATGGGCAATAGGGTCCCACATACAGGGAAATGTGTGTGACTGGGTCACTTTGCTGAACAACAGAACTTGAGGAAACATTGTAAATCAGCTTTAATAATAAAAAAGTAAATTGGAAGGGAAGAAGTAAAACTCTCACTATTTACAGATGGCATGATAATATATATAGAAGACCCTAAAGTCTCAGTCTGAAAACTATTAGAGCTAATAAATTAATTCAGTAAAATTGCAGGATACAAGATTAATATACAGAAATGTGTTGCTTTTCTATACACTTATAATGAATGCAAGAAAATAATCCCATTTAAAATCACATCAAAAAGAATAAAATAACTAAGAGTACATTTAACCTAGGAGGTTAAAGACCTATATTCTGGAAACAATAAAACACTGATGAAGTGAACTGATAATGATACAAAGGATGGAAAGATAGCCCGTGTTTATGGATTGGAAGTATTAATATTGTTTAAATGGCCACATGCCTAAAATAATCTACCTAAAATCATCAATCCCTTTTAAAATACTCATGGCATTTTGCACAGAACTAGAACAAATAAGCCTAAAACTTATATGGAAGTTAGAAAAGACCCCAAATAGTCAAAGCAGCCTTGAGAAAAAGAACAAAGCTGGATGTATCATGCTCACTGATTTCTCGGTACAAAAACAGACATATAAATCAAACTTCAAAGTTTCTGCACAGCTAAGGAAACCCTAAACAAAACGAAAAGACAACCCACAGAATGGGAGAAAATATTTGCAAATGATTCAACTGACAAGGGATTAATCTCCAAAATTTACAAACAGCTCCTACAGCTCAATACCAAAGAAACAAACAATCCCATCCAAAAATGGGCAGAGGATCTAGGCAGACAG
>PVHT020000026.1:7697499-7789150 GCA_004024745.2 Catagonus wagneri
ATAATTGAAATAAAATCCATTAAGAGGAAAAAAAAAAAACAGACATATAAATCAGTAGAACAGAATAGAAAGCCCAGAAATAAACTCATGCGTTTATGGTTGATTAATCTATGACAAGGTAGGCAAGAATATATAATGAGAGAAAAAGCAATCTCTTCAGTAGGTGGTGCTGGGAAAACTGGATAGCTACATGTAAAAGAATGAAATTAAAACATTTTCCCATACCACACACAAAAATAAACTCAAAATGGATTAATGACCTGAATGTAAGGCCAGAACCATAAAATTCCTAGAAGAAAACATAGGCAGGACGTTCCTGTTGTGGTTCAGTGGAAATGAACCCAACTAGTATCCATGAGGACATGGGTTCAATACCTGGCCTTGCTCAGTGGGTTAAGGATCCCGCATTGTGGTGAGCTGTGGTGTAGGTCATGGAGGCGGCTCAGATCCCATGTTGCTGTGGCTGTGGCATACATATGGCAGCAGCTACATCTCGGATTCCACCCCTAGCCTGGGAATTTCCATATGCTGCCCATTCGGCCCTAAATAGACAATAAATAAATAAATAAATAAATAAATAAATAAGAAAACATAGGCCAAACACTCTTTTGAGAGAAATAGTAGCAATATTGTTATGGATCTGTCTCATAAGGCAAAGGAAACAAACAAAAATAAACAAATGGGACCTAATTAATCTTAAAAGCTTTTGCACAGCAAGGGAAACCATTGACAAAATGAAGACAACCAAATGGGAGAAAGTATTTGCATATAATATGACCAATAAAGGGTTAAAAATCCAAAATATCTAAATAGCTCATTTAACTCAATATAAAAAAATGATTTAAAAAATGGGCAGAAGGCTTGAATAGACATTTTTCCAAAGAAGACCAACAGGCACATGAGGCTCAACATTGCTAATTATCAGAGAAATGCAAATCAAAACTGCAATGAGATATCATCTCATACCTTTTAGGATGGCTATCATCAAAAGGGCCACAAATAATGTTGGCAAGGATGTGGAGAAAAGATATCTTACTACACTCTTGAGGGCAATGTCAATTGGTACAGCCACATTATATACATATATAATGCAATACTACCCAGCCATAAAAAAGAATGAAATTTTGCCATTTGCAACGACATGGATGGACCTGGAGGATACTATGTTTAGTGAAAATAAGTCAGAGATAGAAAGACAATTACCGTATGTTATCACTTATATGTTTGGTCTTAAATGAATAATATAAAGAAGCAAATAGACTCAGATATAGAGAACAAATTAGTGGTTACCAGTAGTGAGAGGGAAAGCTAAAGGGTTGTACAGTATAGCACAGGGAATATGGCCAATTTTATAACAACTATAAATGGAGTATAATCTATACAATTTTTTTTTTTGTCTTTTTAGGGCTGCACCTGGGACGTATGGAGGTTCCCAGGCTAGGGGTTGAATCGGGCCGGCCTACAACACAGCCACAGCAACGCCAGATCCAAGCTGCATCTGCAACCTACACACGGCAACGCCGGACCCTTAGCCCACTGAGCAAGGCCAGGGATTGAACCCAAAACCTCATAGTTCCTAGTAGGGTTCATTAACCGCTGAGCCACGTTGGGAATTCCAATCTATACAATTTTTGAGTCAGTATGTTGTACACCTGAAGCGAATATAATGTCGTCAATCAACTACAATTTTTTTAAAAAAAAAAAAGGTTATTGTCTCTTTTGCTAAAATCTTTGGTTTTAGAATTTGGCTCCTGCTGTTAGTCTTTATAGAACTTTAGAGAATATTTAGTATAGTTTTCTCTTTTTAAAAATCATTCAAAGTTTTTAAATAGTATAATTCAAAATAATTTCAAACTTAAAGTTGGAAGAATAGTACCCAGAACTTCCATATAGTCTTTACCCAGATTCATGATTTATTTATTTATTTATTTATTTATTTATTTATTTATTTATTTATTTATTTATTTTGCTTTTTAGAGCCGCGCCTGCAGCATGTGGAGATTCCCAGGCTAGGGGTAGAACTGGAGCTGCAGCCAATGGCCTCCGTCACAGCCACAGCAACATGGGATCCAAGCCTTGTCTGTGACCTACACCACAGCTCATGGCCACACCAGATCCTTAACCCACTGAGGGAGGCCAGGGATCGAACCTACATCCTCACGGATGCTAGTCAGACTCATTAACCACTGAGCCACAACGGGAACTCCTAGATTCATACATTTTCAACATGTTGCCACATTTTCTTTCTTATTTTAGCTCCATCTCTATTTTTGGAATCACTTTGAGTAATTTGCAGACAAATTTCCTATGCTTCTAAATCCTTAAGATTTCTTTCCTAAGAACAGAGACATTCTCTTACAAAACCACAGTATAATGATTAAAATCTGAAAAATTAACATTGATACAATTATTACTGTCCATATTCAGATTTTACTTCTTGTCTCAGTGATGTCCTTTATAGCAATTTTCCCCCAGTCCAGATTACAACCCAGTATTATTTATTGATTCATTTGTCATGTCACTTCATTCTCCTTTAATCTGAAATGTTTCCTCAGTCTTCTTTTCTTTCATTATGTTGTCATTTTTGAAGAGTTTAGGACAGTTATTTTGTATAATGCTCCTTAGTTTGGGTTTGTCTGATGCTGCCTAATGATTAACTTCAGGTTATGCATTTTTAAGGAATATTGCAGAAGTGGTATATTCTCAATGCATTGCAACAGGAGGTACATGTTGTCAGTTTGCCCCACGATCGCTGATGTTAAGTTTGGCTATTTGGTTAAAGTGAAATCTGTCAGGTTTCTCCATTGTAAATTTACTATTTTTCCCTTTGTAATTAATATGCGATTTATGGGGATATAATTTGAGAGTGTAAAAAATGTCTTGTTCCTCATCAAACTTTCACCCCGTAGTTTTTAACATTCATTGATGATATGTGCCTGGATCTGTTATTACTATGAATTTTTTTGCTTTGTAGGTCCGCACCTGTGGCATATGGAAGTTCCCAGGTTAGGGGTCTAATCAGAGCTACAGCTGCCAGTCACAGCCACAGCAATGCCAGATCCGAGCCACATCTGCAACCTGCACCACAGCTCATGGCAATGCCGAATCCTTAACCCACTGAGCGAGGCCAGGGATCGAATCCACAACCTTGTGGTTCCTAGTCAGACTCGTTAACCACTGAGCCACGACAGGAACTCCAATCCCAGGCTTTTGAATTTCTCTATCCACACCAAGCGATTGTCTAAGTTTGGGCTTAAACATGTCATTATTTGAGGATATTTATTCCTCCAGAGATAGTCTCTTCCATTGTTGGGCAACTCTGATAATTGACAACCCTTTATATTTAGAAACAGTAGTCACTGATTTCCTCTACTATTTCTTGTCTTCTTAGTGCTAAACCCCTGCAATTCCTTTACTGCCATTATTCTCGTGGCAGTTTTAACATCTGCTCATCTTTCTGTTTATTCTGTTCTGTTCATACTTCAGTTCGTTAATATCTCTCTTTAAAGATTGGCACCTAGAATGAAATGTTCTATTTTAAGTATTGTTCTTATCACTACAGGGGAGTGGGTCAGATTTTTTGTTCTAGATCGTATGCTACAACTCATGTAGACCAAGATTAATTGAGCTTTTTTCTTTTCTTTTCTTTTTCTTTTTTGACAATCACATCAATCCCTCTCTTCACTTTTGTTGGGCCTAGTTGAAATCCCTAACTCTGCTGCTGTGTTCCATTTTGTACTTGCAAGGCTGTGTTTTAGGACCCAGTACAAGTCGTTAAGTTGATCTCTTCCTTTTCAACTTGTTAAATTTAACCTATTATTCCTGCTTGCCCAGCCCCCCCTTTTGTATTTTTTAGGGCTGCACCTGCAGCATATGGAAGTTTCCAGGCTAGGGGTCAAATGGGAGCTGCAGCTGTCGGCCTACGCCACAGCAGTGCCAGATCTGAGCTGCGTCTGTGACCTACACTGCAGCTTTTGGCAATGCCAGATCCTTTAACCCACTGAGCAACGCCAGGGATCAAACCAGCATCCTCATGGATATTAGTTAGATTCTCAGCCCTCTGAGCCACAGGGAACTCAAATGTCATCCAATTGTACTAGCTTTCTTTCCAGCTTATCATCTGCAAACCCGATTGGTATGCCATTAGTGTGTTCATACAAGTAACTACTTAAAACTATCAAAGGGCAGGGTGGAGGGGTGGTTCCCTGGTGGCCTAGAGGTTAGGACTCAGTGCTTTCACTGCTGCAGCCGAGGTTCAGTCCCTTGTCTGGGAACTGAGATCCCACATCAAGCAGCTGCATGCTGCTGGCCAAAAAGAAAGAAAGAGAAAGAGGGAGAGAGAGAGAGAGAGAAAGAAAGAAAGAAAGAGGGTGGGGGTGGGTTTAAGTCCCATTTGTTTATTTTCCTTTTTATCATCATTACTCAAACAGGTGGATCTGAGAATATGTTGCTTTCATTTATGTCAGAGAGTATTTGGCCTATGTTTTCCTCTAAGAGTTTTATAGTATTCGGTCTTATATCTAGATCTTTAATCCATTTTGAGTTTATTTTTGCATGGTGTTAGGAAGTGTTCTAATCTCATTTTTTTTTACATGTGGCTGTCCAGTTTTCCCAGCACCACGTATTGAACAAGCTGTCTTTTCTCCATTGCATATTCTTGCCTCCTTTGTTATAGATTAGTAGACTATAGGTGCGTGGGTTAATTCTGGGCTTTCTATCCTGTTCCACTGGTCTATATTTTTGTCTTTGTGCCAGTAGCATACGGTTTTGATGACTGTAGCTTTGTAGTATAGTCTGAAGTCAGGGAGCCTGATTCCTCCAGCTCCATTTTTCTTTTTTAGGATGTCTTTGGCTATTCTGGTTCTTTTGTGCTTCCAAACAAACTTTAAAATATTTTGTTGTAGTTCTGTGAAAAAATGTCCTTGGTAATTTGATAGGGATTGCATTGAATGTGTAGATTGCCTTGGGTAGTATAGTCATTTTGATAATATTGACTCTTCCAATCCAAGAGCATGGTATGTCTTTCCATCTGTTCGTGTCATCTTTGATTTCTTTCATCAACGTCTTATAGTTTTCAGAGTACAGGTCTTTTGTCTCTTTAGGTAGGTTTATTCCTAAGTATTTTATTCTTTTTGAAGCAACAAGTCTCCTGATTACTTAAACAGCTCTTTAACTTCTGTATGTATAGTAGAGGATGCAAATAAATTTAAAAAATAAAAAATCTCCACGAAGAGCTTATAGTTTTACTGGAAAGACTAGACATGCATGTAAGGCATTTCTTGAAGAAAATAACACTAGGTATTTATAACATAGGACAATATATAATAAAGGGTTAATTCAACATCATGGGTGAGTGCTATACAAATTCATATTCTCTTTCAGTTCCCATCATGTCTCCTTCTTTACCTTCATTCACCTTTTATTTCCTCACCTCCTGCTCTTCAATTCACAGATCTGCCATTGGCCTGCAATTGCTAGAGATTAAAGATATGGAGGGAGTTCCTGTGGCTCAACGGGTTACCAACCTGACTCATGTCCAGAAGGATGCAGATTTGATCCTTGGCCATGCTTTGTGGGTTAAGGACCAGGTGTGGCTGTGGCATAGGCCAGCAGCTGCAGCTTGAATTCGACCCCTAGCCTGGTGATTTCCATATGCCACAGGTGCAGCCCTAAAAAAAACAAAAAAGAAAAAAAAAGATATGGAGCTACAGGGAATGCATTACGCTTTGCTGGGGTTTTTTTAGTTGTTTTTGTTTTTTTGTTTTTTGTTTTTTTTAAATTTAATTTGTGTGTGTGTGTATGTGTGTGTGTGTGTGTGTGTGTGTGTGTGTGTGTGTGTCTGTGTGTGTGTGTTTTGCTTTATCTAGGGCCGCACCCGCGGCATATGTAGGATATGTAGGTTCCCAGGCTAGGGCTCCAACAGGAGCTGTAGCCGCCGGCCGACACCACAGCCACAGCCACAGCCACGCGGGATCCGAGCTGCGTCTGCAACCTACACCACAGCTCAGGGTAATGCCGAATCCTTAACCTACTGGAGTGAGGCCGGGGATCGAACCCGCAACCTCTTGGTTCCTAGTCGGATTCGTTAACCACTGAGCCACGACGGGAACTCCAGGTTGTTTTTGTTTTTGTTTGGTCAGGCCCATGGCATTCGGAAATTCCTGGGCCAGGGATTGAACCTGTGCCACAGCTGTTACCAGAGCCACAGCAGTGACAACATTGGATCTTTAACCCTCTGGGCCATCAGGGAACTCCTGTTTTTTCTTTTTTTTTTTATTAGGTTTATCTTATCCACTTCACAAAAATGTATGTCCAACCCAGACCTCTCTCCTGAGCTTCAGACCCTGGGTATCCATGCCAATATGGATAGGCATCTCAAATTCACCATTTCCCATTCTGAGCTTGTTCTTCCCCTCTCTGTCTAAAACTGTTCCTCCTCCGTGTTCCTTATCTCAGGGAATGATACCACTATCACCTCAGTTGCCCAAGCCTGAAACATTCATACCATCCTCCCTCGAGTTAGTCTACCACCAAAAGTTTTGGGTCTATTTGCTAAGTATCTGTTAAATCCATATACTTCTCTGTATTCATACTGCCAGCATTCTGGTCCAGGTCACCATCACCTCTCACCAGAACTATTGTAACTGTCTCCTAATTCATCTACCTGCCCCCACTTTTTCCTCCCCCAAATCATTCTTCACACTATCGCCAGAGAACACTTTCTAAAACACAACCTTTCAGTGGTTTCCTAGTCCCCTTAAGAGAAAGTCCACAATTTTTTGAGTAGCTTCCAAGGCCGTACATCTTGCTCCTGCATCAGCTTCATTTATCAAAACTCCCATTTCATGCTGTATCTCAGTCATTCTAAACTCCGTTTTCCATTCTTGGAGAATGCCGTGCTCTCTTCCTCTTGAATCCAGACCTTCACACATGCTATGCCAATGTCTGGTTGTTCCACTTTTAGTGATGCAATAATTAAACAGCGAGTGCAGATTGGTGACAGCTTGATTCTTCCACTGTAAATTTCCCTACTTGTCTTCTATTGGTTTTAGCATCCAATGATTCATTATCTGAATCAGTTATTTCATAAGGGACTTCAAACTGGTGAGTTTTCTAGTTCTGTCTTCTTTCTACAATCTAGTTGCCAGAAATCTTTTGTAAAGAATTTTCCCTTTTCCAACTAGGTCTACTTGGTATACTAAAATATATTTTGTACATGACTGGCAAGGTAAATGTTTAATTCTTTTGTGATTATATTTTTAAATGTCTTTTTTTTAGCAAGCAAGCAAAGTCTTTATTACAGGAAAGCAAATAGCTCCCAGGGCTGCTGGGAGCGGGGAGAATAGCCCTCCTTAAATGTCTATTTAAATTAGTTATTTGAAGTTTTGGACAATTTTATCAGAGGAAACCATTTATGAGTAGTGGTTATGTTTCCAGAATAGCAGATGAAAGCCTGCTTAATGCACAGGGTAAATGAAAAATTACAAATAAGCAATGAAAGTAGAAAATATTTTTGTATTATTAGGTATTAAACAAATGAAAATTGAATGGAGTTTTAAAAGTTTAACTTGAGTGCTAGTACTTGAGAGAAAGGCAGTTTTACTTAGAGGAAGACATAGATGGAGATGGATACTTATGGTGATTTGAAGGGATCTGCTGATTACTTTCAAGAGCTTTCAGAATTTGATGGCACCAGTTCTTATGTTTAATTTCGCTAAGGATTTAAGCTATTTCCATGTCTGTGACTGGTGTAATGCCAACACTTCTCTTCTACTGAGCAACCAGGGCCCACAATCAGGGAAAAATTTCAGCTTACAAACGGAGAGAGGCACATTTTCCATATGCCAAGTATTAGAAAGGGAGTTAAAGAGGTGAATGTGAGTGAGGGTAACTGAGGCCAGAGTGGTAAAAGATAAGGAGAAGGACTTTAATGTTAGGACTTAGGTCTGAGGAGGGACCAGGGCCAGGACTAGGGTGAGGCAAATGAAGTGCCTGTCTTGCCAATCCTACACTCACTTGACCCTGGGAGTGAGTGCCTCCTTAAATGTTGCTGCTGTAGGACAGTGACTCAGCTCTGTCAGTGAGAAACAGAGCAGTGAGAGCCATGGAAGAACTAGGTACAGGAGTTTATCTTTTTTTTTTTTAATTTTACTTTTACTATTATTATTATTATTTTGCTTTTTAAGGCTGCACTGTGGTATATGGAAGTTCCCAGGTCTAATTGGAGCTACAGCTGCCTGCCTACATCACAGCCACAGCAATGCCACATCTGTTTTTTTTTTTTTTCTTTTTGCCTTATCTAGAGCCGTACCTGCGGCATATGGAGGTTCCCAGGCTAGGGGGTCTAACAGGAGGTGTAGTTGCCGGCCTACACCACAGCCACAGCAACGCGGGATCCGAGCTGCGTCTGCAACCTACACCACAGCTCACGGCAACGCCGGATCCTTAACCCACTGAGCAAGGTCGGGGATCGAACCCGCAACCTCATGGTTCCTAGTCGGATTCGTTAACCACTGAGCCACGATGGGAACTCCACAGCAATGCCACATCTGAGCCGCGTCTGTGACCTACACCACAGCTCCCAGCAATGCTGGATCCTTAACCCACTGAGCGAGGCCAGGGATTGAACCCATGTCCTCTTGGTTCCTAGTCAAATTCGTTTCCGCTGAGCCCCAATGGGAACACCTTCCATCTCTCTTAATTTAGAGGAGTCTGCACCCCATCTTTTCTTCTTCAAGCCATCAACTTGTTACAGAAAGTGGGTCAGTTGTCCTATAGAAAATCCTACACTTTGGATTTGTTTGTTTTCTTTCTTAGGCTGTCATTTATGTTTCTATACACCTCATGTTTTTCTACAGTGGAAGTTAGCTTTAGAGGCTTGATGGTATTCATGTTCAACTATTTTTTTTTTTTTTTTTAGTAAGAATACTTCACAGAGGTTGCTGTGTAATGTGTTATGAATCACATCTGGAAGTACATGTCTATTCCACTTTTTATGAACAGTTGTACCTATACCTGATTCCTTCTTTATGATATTTCCCATTAATCTTTCATATAATGTTTTAATCCTTTGATAATTATTGGCAGGAGTAATTATTTCACTATGCATTTCAAAATTGTGATTTCCTAATTTTATCTTCTATGTTAATTAGCTGGAATACTTCTGAGAGTAAACTTTCCCTCATCGACTATGGCTATTGGGTTACCTGCATAGAGGGCAGGAGAGATGCTTAATTCCTTTTTAAAAATTTTTTTTAGGGCTGCACCTGTAGCATATGGAGGTTCCAGGGCTAGGGGTAGAATAGGAGCTGCAGCAGCTGGCCTACGCCACAGCCATAGCAACAAGGGATCCAAGCCACATCTGCAACCTATACCACAGTTCACGGCAACGCCAGATCCTTAACCCACTGAGCGGGGCCAGGGAGCAAACCTGCGTCCTCATGGGTACTAGTTGGGTTCTTAACCCGCTGAGCCACAATGGGAACTCTGCCAATTTTTAGAATAAAGACTTGGTGCCCTGGTTGCTTACTTTCAATAATATCCAATGAGTTGTATGTTTCTGTTTTCTATCCTTATGAACGTGTTTTAAAAAACATATTCAATGGGTTTCAATTGATTACATTCATTATTCTTGTTAATGTTCAAATTGTCTCATACTTTGCCAGTGTTACCTCATATATCCCTCCAACACTACTCATTAAATTTCCATAACTTGCTTGATTTTTGGCACAAAGCTTATCTTGTATATTTCCTGCCCCAGACCTGCCATTTCTCTAAAGAACCTTAGTCTGTCTGTCTGTCTATCTATCTATCTATCTATCTATCTATCTATCTATCTATCTATCTATTTTTGCCTTTTGTTTTTAGGGCCACACCTGTGGCATATGGGAGTTCCCAGGCTAGGGGTTCAATCGGAGCTACAGCTGCCAGCCTACACCACAGCCACAGCAACGCAAGATACGAGCCACGTCTATGACCTACACCACAGCTCATGGCAACACCAGATCCCCCATCCACTGAGCAAGGCCAGGGATCAAACCCGCATCCTCATGGATTCTAGTTGGATCTGTTTCCTCTGCAGCACAACGGGAACTCCCAATCAATGGATATTTTTGGTTGTTTCAGTCAAACGGTATGTTTAACATTTTGAGGAACTGTCACACTGTTTTCCAAAGCAGTTGCACCATTTTAACATTCCCAGCAACGGTATATGAGAGTTCTACTTTTTTTTCCACATCCTTGCCAACACTTGTTTATCATCCATCTTTTTTTATCATAGACATCCTAGTGAGTGTAACTATTTTGGAAAACAGTTAGCAGTTCCTCAGGAGTTCCAGTCGTGGCTAAGTGGTTATTGAACCCTACTAGCATCCATGAGGATGTGGGTTTGATCCCTGGCCTTGCTCGATGAGTTAAGGATCCTGTGTTGCCATGAGCTGTGGTGTAGGTCGAAGATGAGGCTCGGATCTGGCATTGCTGTGGCTCTGGCATAGACCAGAGGCTACAGCTCTGATTGGACCCCTAGCCTGGGAACCTCCATATGCCTCGGATGTGGCCCTAAAAAGACAAAAATACAAAGAGAAAAAGCCCCCCAAAAACAGTTGGCAATTCCTCTAAAGGTTAATTTCAGGTTCTGATATCTACCCACCCTGCCTCTGAAGTTGTTGTGTGACTTGCCTGGACTAATTCTGCAGATTCTGTCTCCTCTTCAGTGTATAGCCTACTGATGTTTCTACTCATTTTATTTATAAGCCTGGCTTCCTAGGTGTCATTCCTGGGTCAGGGTAGCTTAATATTCAGCCAATGATATGACAGAGATTGTCCCTAAACACCTTGGGCCAGTATTGTCTTCCACCCTTTGTTGATAAAATTGGGTATAGGTTGGGAAGTATAGTCAAAATTCAGGGAGTTTACAAGTCTTCCCTGATTTTTACTTTCTGTTAGACCTTCTCATATCTCCTCTGTGCCTGAGTAAGGCTTCACATTCAAATAGGGAAATGTGGATAACTAGGACCTGCTCCAGTACCTTGAGCTTGAGTGCAGCCTTGTACATAGTCTTCTAGACCACCAGGGATATGAGTGAGGTTATCAAGTCCTACTAGAGCTATTGCGTTTTCTGGATCTCTCTGCTAAGTTTTGGCAGGCCTACTATTCTGTCACTTACCCCAACCAGTAATGTAATCTCAGGTAAATGATGTTCATTTTCCTGATCTAAGGAGTTTGCTATTATTTTCAGCACCCCTGGGCATAGAACTTTTTTGTGTTCATTCCTGAATAAGTAATTCCCCTCCAGCAGCCAAGCTGTTGTTTTTTATGGCTTGACTTGCCCTGCCCTTATAAAATCAGCTCCAACAGAGCTGGGGAGGGAGGTGGGAATGTGAACAGCCTCAGGCTAAAACACCTTCTTAAATACTTTTTAACTTATTATTTAATTTTAGTCTATTTCCAGAATCCTGAAATGGTTGTTTTTGGCAAGTGTGTATACTTAGATCATTGTTTTTTGATGGCCATTAACTGAGCCTCTCACTCTGTCATTCCTGGAGTCTTGCTTAATTTATGTTTTAAAATAAAAAAAATCATCTGGAGTTCCCTGGTGGTGCAGTGGGATCCCGCTTTGTCACTGCTGTGGCCTGGGTTTGATCCCTGGCCCCAGAACTACAGATATCTACAGCTATCCTGACCCAGGAATGACACCTAGGCATGTTGTAGGCATGGCCAAAAAAAAAGATCATTCTGATAGCAATAAAATCAATTAGGTGGATGGGAAACTAGTGGCCAGGAGTTTAAAATTTTATTCAGCAGTACTTTGTAATCCGTAAACAGGATTGGAAAATGTAAATTGTTGGGTTGATTTGTGGGTGAGGATTGGCAGGATAGGTATGGTGGAAAACCAAGGGCATAGAAGAATTGAGAGTGCTACCTCAGTTGAAGTCCCACTGTCCATGGAATCTTTCCTAGGTAGAGAAGGAAGTGAAATCCAAAGGGACATTGAGGCCTCGGAGAATAGGTAAGAGGGTTGATGAATCAAGGGCCTTAAGGAAGTTGAAGGATAAATTCAAGGAGTGTAAGGTATAGGAGAGGCGGAAAAACAAGTGGTTCTGAGAGTGGATTCTTTGGTTTTGGATGTAGAACCATTCCAGGTGTGACCACAGAAATGGATGACTGACATGGAGTTGCATGTAAGGAATTAGAATAAGATATGTCAAGGAGCTGTGAAGTTTGGATGTTAGATCATCAAGGGGAATAATGAAGACTTTCAGGATGAAAAGGGGAAAGGAAAATAGTTGTACCAAAGTTCTCAGTGAATGTCCAGGAGAGACCTAGAAGTTGATATTCAACATTAAAAGGGTGATAAAATTGAGTAGTATAAACTTTGAAAAAAAAGAAGGGCTTTTGAGGGAAGAGGATAAACTAATACTTTGGGGATCCAGTGAACAAGACATGAGCAGATGCTAACTTGATCTTGACTTAGGAGAGATGAGTAAAGGAAAATGAGTAGCCTCCAATTAAGAACTTTGCAAGGGAAACAGAACGTGGGACACCCAGAGTTAAGGAGAGGAGATCGAGCCTGAATGGATGAGCAAGACCAAAAGCAAGGATTTTTTAGGAAATGGTGGATAGCTTTTTTTTTTTTTTTTGCTTAAGCATAAGGTGTAATTGGGAATATATTAGAAGATAATATTGGAATCTATGTGATTGGTTTTAATCTAGAATATAACTAGAGTTATTTTTACAAATATTATTAGTTAGATGGTACACTGAGGAAACTTTTTGAAATTATTTTGTTTAGATCTTCGGAACATTTTGGAACTGGTATTGGTAGCTGGGAAGCAAAATGACAGCTTTGGAATACTTTGTGACAAATGTGAAATTGGTGTAAGTTATTAATACCACCACTGAAATTGAAAGTGACTATAAATCATAATTTTTATATGATTGTATCCAATAGGCTGATGAGTTTTGGTCTTTCCATAATTAGAAATTTGGAGCTTTAAAAATATATTGACTTTTTGGAATAACCTATTCTTTTCCAGAACCATCTGAAATCCACTTTATAGAGGACTGTGAAAGATATGCTTTAGTGTGAAGGTTTTGACCTCAATTGCCCTGACCAACTCTATTTAATATGATTATGTCTAAGTAAAAAACATAGGCATCTAGGAGAAGAGAAGATGTAAAGCAAAAATGAGACTGAACTGCAGATGTAGAGCTCCAGTTATGAAAACCTTAAGAAGATTAACTGCTGTGATGGTAATCTGGCACATTTTCAATTCTAGCTATCATTTGTTATGAACTGAGAGAACATTGAAATAATTGGATACTGAGGTGCATAATTGCTGGCAATGGGATGGAGGAGGGGAGTTGCTTAGCTGGCAAGAAGCCTTATAGCTGTTTTTATATTAATACTGGCTATTTGGTATTGGTTTATAACAGCAGAAAAATTATTTATGATTATGCTACAGACTTATACTGATTTCTACTCTGTAAATAAGGTGAGAGAGTTTAATGGTAACTCTTGCAGATGTAATATTTCTTTTTTTTTTTTTGGTCATTCTAGCAGCCATCAGAAAAGATATCACAGAAAAGCGATTGCCTGTACAGTCGTCTTCATCATTTATGACCTGGGATATTGAGCTCTTGGGCTGTCAGAATTCCAGATCAAGAGGCAATCTGGGAGTTCCCATCGTGGATCAGCAGTTAGTGAACCTGACAAGCATCCATGAGGACGTGGGTTCAATCTCTGGCCTCTCTCAGTGGGTTAAGGATCCAGCGTTGCCGTGAGCTGTGGTGTAGGTAGGTCACAGACTCGGTTTGGATCTGGTGTTGCTGTGGCTGAGGTGTAGGCTGGTGGCTACAGCTGCAATACGACCCCTAGCCTGGGAACCGCCATATGCCTTGGGTGCAGCCCTAAAAGACAAAAAGACCAAAAAAAAAAAAAAAGAGGCAATCTGTGTCTTTCTGGTCTAGCCAGGTGAGTGGTCCCTATGGACTAATTTCTTGTTCTCTGTAAAGAACAATAAAGAAAAAAATGCAAAGGAGGGGAGTATGGAAAATCTAGATAAGAATCTTAGGCCCTAGAGGAAAAGTTAAGGCTTGGGCCATAAGCAGCAAAACAAGTGGAGATGACCCTGGGGGCTATGTACAAGTTCACTAGAGTGGTACTCATGAAAGAAAAAACACTGGGAGAACTACGTCTGTTTTGAGACCTGGCTTGACTTCAAGAATGAAGACACTTTGATTGAACTGCAATAAAAATGCCTATGAAGGCAAGGTTAAATAGGAAGGAAGTATGCTTTGAAGTTAAAATGGCTAGATGTTTAATTGTAATGAAGTATCTTTTTCTAAAGAAATAGTAGCTATATAGAGATGATAATCGTATTAAGGATTTCTTTAATATTTAACAGTTAAGGAGTTCCCTTCGTGGCTCAGCGGAAACAAATCTGACTAGCAGCCATGACAACGCAGGTTCGATCCCTGGACTTGCTCAGTGGGTTAAGGATCCTGTGTTGCTGGGAGCTGTGGTGTAGGTCACAGACGAGGCTTGGATCTGACATTGCTGTGGCTGTGGCGTAGGCCAGCGGCTACAGCTCCAATTTGACCCCTAGCCTGGGAACCTCCATATGCTGCAGGCGCGGCCCTAAAAAGACAAAAAAAATATTTTGTTAAATTTAATAGTTAAGAGAAGGAATCCTAGCTCTTTCACCTACTCGCTATGTGATCGTGGGAAAATTAGTTGCCTTCTCTAGACTTCAGTTTTTTTATCAAATAGATTAATGATACTTATATGGTTATTGTATGAATTAAATGAAAAAATATAGATTGTATAAAGTGATACTTAGAGCTCAATATGCAGTCACTATTATCAGGCATTGGAAGGGAGAGTTATTGAGATGAAAGTTCAATAATGTGATGAATTATTCCTCACAGGTAGGTGTGCAATTAGTTATTTCTTGTCAGAACAGTTTGCAGCAAGAAGTTTCAGGGTCAGAACCTCTTGCAGATCAGGTTACAGTCGTTGCTAAGTAGGCCAATTGGAGGGAGGCTAGCTTCCTTTGTTTCCTGAATTTGTATCAAATTAGGTCTTCTATACACTTCCCTTCCAAAATAGTGCTTTTAACATTAGCATTTTTAGTTAGATTTATCATCAGTATTGTCTTTTTTTTTCTTTCAAAAAGAATCGGACTTTATTTTTAATATTATAGTATAATATATATACATATATATATATACACACATATCTCCATATGTGAGCCTTCATCATTAGTATTTTTAATATTTTTTGTCTGTTTGACTCGGATCTTGAACTGGGGGGAAGATGGCAAAGTGGTGGACAGGTCAGGTAGATAGACCATGGTAGCTGAAAACAAAAATAGAATTAAAAAGGTAAATATTTCCTCATTGTTAGTATAGATCACCTTTTGAATTTAATTCATTAGGTCATTTGCCTGGATAGAGTGAAGCAGAATGCCTGGAGTTGAAGTGCCACAGGGAGTCTGAAACAGAGGTCCTAATGAGGCTCTCTGGCCAGCCTATTCAAGTTAAGGAGACCGTAGGCTTCTCAGTCTAGATAGCCAAGGAGGACATGGACTGTGCTTTTTATGGACCTAGTTTTGTTAGGCTTAAAAAGGAGCCATGGAGAAGAAAGTGTACAGGTACAGGATTTTTTGTTGTTGTTATTTCATATTCTATTTGAAGAGTCTCTGCTTTCAATTGTTTTTCTTTTAAAACAGACTACTTTTAGAGCAGTTTTATGTTCACAAGGAAAATTGAGCTGAAAGTGCTAAGAGTTCCCATATACTCACTGATCATGCACAGCTTCCCCCACAATCAAAATTCTGCAACGGAGTGATACATTTCTTAAAATCAATGAACTTACATTTACCCGAAGTCCATAGTTTATATTAGGGTTAGTTCTTGGTACTGTTCATTCAATGAGTTTTGACGAATATATGATGACATATAGCCCCCATTATAGTATCATGCAAAATAGTTTCACCACCCTAAATATCCTGTGTTCTGCCTATTTAGCCCTCTCTCCTATCCAACCCCTGGCAACCACTGATCTTTTTACTGTTTTTAGAGCTTTGATCTGATTTTTTTTGGCTGCATCTGCAGCATGCAAAAGTTCCTGGGCTGAGGATCAAATCCACGCCTTAGCAGTGAACCTAGCCACTGCAGTGACAGCACTGGATCCTTAACCCACTGCACCACAGGGGAACTCCTCCCTGATTTTTAAAAATAGCTTTATTGAGGTATAATTCATCCACCACACAATTCACCCATTTAAAGTATACAATCCAATTGTATAATTCAGTATATTGATCTTTCCAAAGAACAAGCTTTTGATTTCATTGATTTTTCTCTATCAGTTTCCTATTTTCAATTTCATTGATTTCTGCTCTAAATCTTATTATTTCTTTTCTTCTGTTTACTTAGAACTTAATTTGCTCTTCTTTTTCTAGTGTCCTAAGGTAGAAACTTAAATTACTGACTTTAGATCTTCTTTCATGCATTCAATGCTATGAATTACCCTCTAAGCACTGCTTTTGTGGTATCCCACACATTTTGATAAGCTGTGTTTTCATTTCATCTAGTCAAAGTATTTTTTTTGTCCTTTTTTTTTTTTTTTTTTGCCATATCTAGGGCTGCACCCGCGGCATATGGAGGTTCCCAGGCTAGGGGTCTTACAGGAGCTGTAGCTGCCGGCCTACGCCACAGCCACAGCAACGCGGGCTCCGAGCCATGTCTGCAAACTACACCACACCTCATGGCAATGCCGGATCCTTAACCCACTGAGCAAGGCCAGGGATCGAACCCACAACCTCATGGTTCCTAGTCAGATTCGCTAACCACTGAGCCACGACGGGAACTCCTAGTCAAAGTATTTTTAAACTTCTCTTGAGATTTCTCCTTTGACCCATATGTTATTTAGAAATGTGTTGCTTAATCTCCATATATTTGGAGATTTTCTAGTTATCTTTCCATTATTGATTTCTGGTTTAATTCCATTGTGGCCTGACAGCAAAAATTGTATGATTTCTATTCTTTTAAATTCTGTTCTTTAAATTGTTAAGGTGTGTTTTAGTGGCCTAGAATGTGACCTATCCTCGTGATTCTTCCATGTGAGCTTGAGAAGAATGTGTATTCTGCTGTTGTTGAATGTAGTCTATAGATGTCAGTTATATCTAGTGGATTGACAGCATTGTTGAGTTCATCTAGATCCTTACTGATTTTGTGACTGCTGGATCTGTCCATTTCTGATAGAGGGATGTTGAAGTCTCCAACAAAATACTGGATTTATTTATTTCTCTTGCAATGCTATTCATTTTTGCCTCACATAACTTCATGCTCTGTTGTTAGGCATATACACATTAGGGATTGTTATGTCTTCCTGGAGAAGTGGCTCTTTTATCATTATGTAATGCTCTTCTTTATCCCTGATAACTTTTCTTGCTTCAAAGTTACTCTGTATGAAATTAATATAGCTACTCCTCTTTTTTTAGTGTTAGCATAGTAATTTTATTCTACCCATTTACCTTTAATTTTTATGCATCTTTATATTTAAAATGACCTTCTTATGGACAACATGTACCTGGGTCTTGTTTTTTTGGGGGGAGGGTGAAGGAGAAAAAGATAGCTTTACTGCTCTACTAGGCAAAGGGGGCCACAGCAGGCTAATGCCTTAAAGACTGTGCGCCTCTTGGAAGGGACTAGGAGATGGTTTTATAGTTTGGGGAGTGGAAAATGGGGCTGTAGATAAGGATCAGGGTAGAGGCAAGCTTGCATTGTCTCTCAAAGCTGGTGTTTAGTGGCCCCCAGGACTGGTTCTTGTGGTCCTCCTTCTTCCTGGAATGAAGAATGCTTCATCAAGTGGTTCTTCCATTTTTTTTGGGGGGGGAGGATTAGTTTCTGGCATCTGGACTTACTGAGGTTCAAGTTCTTTATGCCTCCATGCAGAAGGAATTGTGCAAGAGACAAATTAATAGGCAAGAAATAGATTTATTGATAAGATGCAAGCGGGCAGACAAGGAGGCTCTGCCAGTCTTGTTTTTTGATCTACTCCAACTTCTACCTTTTACTTGGTACATTTAGCCCATTAACATTCAAAGTGATAATATTTATCATATTCATTAGTGTTTTCTATTTGTTTCCCTTTTTCATTGTTTCTATTTTTGCCTTCCATTCTTTTTTTGTGGTTTTAATGGAACATTGTGTATGGTTTTTAGTATATCAATGATTTTTTTTATTTTTTCCCTTTTTTTTGTGATTACCCTAGGGTTTTCAATATACATTTATAGCTAAGGCAACTCCACTTTTCAAATAACACTACAGTTGACCTTTGAGCAACATGGTTTGAACTGCACTGGTCCACTTATGCATAGATTTTTTTTCAATATACAGTTGGCCCTCTGTATTCACAGGTTTTGCATCTGTGGATTCAACAAAATGTGTATTGAAATTTCCATCTGCAGCTGTTCGAATCTGCCGATGTGAAACCTGAAGATATGGAGGGGTAACTCTACTATATCATTTTTATAAGGGACTTGAGCATCTGTGGGTTGGGGGCTCCTAGAAACAATCCCCCGTGGATACCTAGGGACGACTGTATACTGCTTCACAGGTAGTGTGAGAGCTTTATAATAATAAAATAATCCTAAATCCTCCCTTCTATTCTTTTTATTGCTGTCATTCATTTCACTTATTATAGACACACACACACACACACACACAAGCATACATCATGGAATTCAGTGTTGCTGTTTGAGCAATTTGGTATCTGTTAGATCAATTTAGAATAAAAAAATGTTTTTCTGTTCTTTTTTTCTATTTCTTCTCTTTCTGAATATATGCCTAATTCCCATTAGGCATATATTAAACTTTTATTTTTGTTGACCCGTAGTTCTTAAATATTCTTTTCCTTTTTTTAAAAAAAGTCTTTTTTACTTTGCTTTTTATTTCTGGAGGATTCTATCGAGACATCCACAAGCTGAGAGATTCCTTCCTCAGCCATGTCCACTCTACTAAGGAGCCCATTAAAGGCGTTTTTAATTTCTGGTGCAGTGTTTTTGATCTCTACCAATTCTTTTTGATTATTTCTTAGAATTTCTGTGTCTCTGCTTAAGTTACTCATCTGTTCTTGCACGTTATCTGCTTTTTCCATTAGAGCCCCTAGCATGTTTATCATAGTTGTTTTAAATTAATGGCCTGATAATTCTAGCATCTGGTATGTCTGGATCTGGTTCTGATGTTTGCTCTGTCACTTCAAACTGGATTTTATATATATATATGTATGTATGTATCTCCACACTCATGGCATGCAGTGTTTCAATGCTGAAAACTTGATGGAGATTGTTTTCAATCTATAAATCAACTTGGGGAGTATTTTTTTTTTTTTTGGTCCTAATGTCTTTGTCATTATAAAATGTCCCTTTTTATATCTAGTAACATTTTATTCTTTTTATTTTTATAATTAAAAAAATTAAAGTATAGTTGTTTTACAATGTTGTGCTAATTTCTGCTGTATGGCAAAGTGACTCATCATACATATATATACATTCTTCTTTAATATATACGTTCCATAATGGTCTATCCAAAGGAACGTGGATATATTTTCCTCTGCTATACAGTAGGACCTTTTTTGTTTATCCATTCTAAATGTAATAGCTTGCATCTACAAACCCCAGTCCATCCCACTCCCTGCCCCCTCCCCTTTGGCAACCACAAGTCTGTTCTCTGTGTCTGGGAGCCTCTTTCTGTTTTGTAAATAGGTTCATTTGTGCCATAGTTTAGATTCCACATATGTGATACCATATGGTATTTGTTTTTCTCTTTCTGACTTACTTCACTTAGTATGATAATATCTAATTGCATCCATGTTGCTGCAAGTGGAATTATTTCATTCTTTTTTATGGCTGAGTAATATCCCATTGTATGTATGAACCACATCTTCTTAATCCATTCACCTGTCAATGGACATTTAGGTTGTTTCCATGTCTTGGCTATTGTGAATAGTGTTGCCATGAACATAGGGGTGCACGTATCTATGCTCAGGAGTGAGATTGCTAGATCATACGGTAAATCTAGTTTTAGTTTTCTGAGGAACCTCCATACTGTTTTCCATAGTGGTTGTACCAATTTACATTCCCACCAGCATGTAGGAGGGTTCCCTTTTCTCCATACTGTCTCCAGCGTTTGTTATTTGTAGACTTTTTAATCATGACCATTCTGACTAGTGTGAGGTGATACCTCATTGTAGTTTTGATCTGCATGTCTCTAATAATTAGTGATGTTGAACATCTTTTCATGTGCTTTCTGGCCACCTGTATGTCTTCTTTGGAGAAATGCCTATTTACATCTACCCATTTTTTTGATTGGGCTGCTTGTTTTTTGTTGTTGAGTTGTGTGAGTTGTTTGTATATTTTGGAGATTAAGCCCTTATTTGGTTGCATCATTTGCAAATATTTTCTCCCATTCTTTGGCTTTTCTTTTCGTTTGTTTGTGGTTTCCTTTGTTGTGCAAAATTTTCTAATTTTGATTAGGTCCCATTCGTTTATTTTTGTTTTTATATTTATCGCCTTGGGAAACTGGCCTAATAAAACATTTGTACCATTTATGTCAGAGAATGTTTTGCCTATGTTCTCTTCTAGGAGTTTTATGGTGTCATGTCTTATGTTTAAGTCTTTAAGTCATTTTCAGTTTATTTTTGTGCATGGTGTGAGGGTGTGCTCTGATTTCATTGATTTACATGCAGCTGTCTAGTTGTCCCAGCACCACTTGCTGAAGAGACTTTTTCCCATTTTATATTCTTGCCTCCTTTGTTAAAGATTAAGTGACCACAGGTGCATGGGTATATTTCTGGGCTCTCTATTTTGTTCATTGATCCTTATGTCTGTTTTTATGCCAATACGACACTGTCTTGATTACTATAACTTTGTAGTATTGTCTGAGGTCTGGGAGAGTTGATAACATTTTATTCTTAAGGTCTATTGTATCCGATATTAATCTAGCCATTATAGCTTTCTTATGATTGCTGTTTGCATGGTATTTATGTTTCCATCCTTTTACTGTCAACATATTTGTATCTTTTTTGTTTGTTTGTTTTGTTTTTTGTTTTTGTTTTATTTTGTTTTGTTTTGTTTTCTGCTTTTTAGGGTCGCACTTGCGGCATATGGACGTTCCCAGGCTAGGGGTATAGCTACAGCTGTTGGCCTACACCACAGCCACAGTCACAGCAATGCAGGATCCAAGCCATGTCTGTGACCTACACCACAGTTCACAGCAATGCCACATCGCTGACCCCATCCATATACTCATGGATACTAGTCATATTCGTTCCCACTGCGCCACGACGGGAACTCCCCCTTTTTTTGTTTTATTTTTGTGTCATTTTTTAGGGCACACCAGTGGCGAGGAAGGCCAGGGATCGAACCTGTGTCCTCATGCTAGTCCGATTCATTTCCACTGAGCCAGGACATATTTATATCTTTGATCTAAAGTGTCTCCTGTAGGAGGAGACATGATGGTGGAGTAGGAAGGTGCTGAGCTTACCTCCCACATGAATACATCAAAAATACCTCTACATATGGGAGTTCCCATCAAGGCTCAGCAGTGATGAACCCAACTAGTATCCATGAGGATGTGGGTTCAATCCCTGGCCTCACTCAGTGGGTTAAGGATCCAGTATTGCCATGAGCTGTGGTGCAGGTCACAGATAGGGCTCAGATCTGCATTAGTGTGGCTGTAGTGTAGGCTGGCAGCTGTAGCTCTGATTCAATCCCTAGAGTGGGAACTTCTGTATGCTGCAGGTGCGGTTCTAAGAAGAAAAAAAAATCTACATATGGAGCAATTCTCACTGAAAAAAAAAAAAAAAAAGACTGGCAGAAAGATTCTTCTGCAACCAAGGTTGTAAAGAAAGATCCACACGGAGTCAGTTAGGAAGGGAGGAGAAGCAATCAGATTGGGACCTGTACCCCCAGGAGGAGACACAGAAGAGAAGGGACATCATGGGCTTGGAGATCCTCCCTGGGGAGTGAAGGGTTTGAGCCATGTATTGGGCATCTCAACCCTGGGATTTGACACCAGGAAGATGCGTCTCCTTAGCTGGTTTTAAAACCAGTGGGACTTAACGTGAGAGCTGTAAGAAACCCAGGCTCCACTTTTGAAGAGCATGTATATACTTGCTTCCTCCTGGGAATAAAGTGGAGGAGGTAGATTAAAATTGCCTAGGGTTTTAGCCAGTTTCCCACAACCACCCGAGTGCAAGCCCCATCCCCTGTAGTTCTGGTGCAGTTGCCCACTAGGATGAAAGCTGCTGTTTCTGAGCAGAGTGCACACTTAGGGGGGACAGAGCCAGCTCAGAACCAATATTGCCTCTGAATGGGGTGAGGGTAGCGTAGCCATTACTGGCACTTGTGGAGGTGGTAGATAAGAAGCACTGTGAAGCTCTGACTGATGTGCCAGGACCATCCCACTGTGTGCACTAGCCCATGCTGAGCACTCGCTCAGGCCTTGCTAGCTCCTCTGGCACAGCTCTCCACTAGGGTGAATGCTGATGTTGCCAAGGAGAGTGCCCACTAGGTGGGGACAGAGCAGGCTCATATCCAGCACTGCATCTGAATGGGGTGAGGGCAGCCTTACTGGCACTCACAGAGGCAGCTGATCAGGAGCAGTCTGGAACTCTGATTGATGTGCTGGTACCATCCTAGCACATGCTGTGGCCCACACCAGGAGCCTGGTCAGCAATTTTTGCTCTAGTAGTGCTCCCCTCTGGGGCAAAAATGCTGTTGCCCAGAGTGGGGACAGCACACATTTAGAGGGAGCAGCACGAGCTCAGACTTGACCCTCAGGGCTTGCCCCCAGGTGTTAGCCACTGAACATAGAAGTTTTGGCTCTGCCTCTAGCCCCTCCATCTCTAGTACCACCCCCTACCAAATTGACAACTGCCATCACATCCTGGGGGAAGATGTGACCCATGCTCCCTTCAGATCTTGCTCTCCCACCAAAGCCATTGCACATGTTCAGACTGTATAGGCATGCCCCCATATGAGAACACCCCTTCAGGACTAGGATAGTTTCACCTAATTTCATAGAGACAGAGAAAGTTAAACAAGATCAGAAGATGAGGAATTTGTTTCAAATGAAAAAACAACAAAACCTGAAAAACAACTAATGAAACAGAGATAAATAACTTACCATATAAAGAGTTCAAAGCATTAGTCATAAAAGGCTAACTGAACTTGGAAAAAGAATAGATGAACACAGTGATAATGTTAAAAAGGAACTAGAAAATATAAAAAAGAACAAGTCAGAGCTGAGGAATACAATAACTGAAATGAAAAGCACACTATAAAGAATTATCAGCAGACTAGGTCATACAGAAGAATGTGTAAGTGATCTGGAATATAGAATAATGGAAAAATCATGCAATCAGAACAGCAAAGAGAAAAACAAATTTTAAAAAATGAGATCAGTTTAAGGGACCTCTGGGACCATATAGACAGTACCAACATTCACATCAAAGGAGTCCAGGAAAGAGAAAAGAGAAAGGGGTAAAAAATGTATTTGATGAAATTATGTCTGACAACTTCATGAACCTAAAAACGAAACATATCCAGGTACAGGAATCACAGAGGGTCCCAAACGAGATGGACCCAAACAGACCCACAACAAGACATATCATAATTAAGATGGCAAAAGTTAAAGAGAGGATTCTAAAGGCAGCAAGAGAAAAATAAAGGTCATATGTAGGGGAACCCCCATAGGGCCAAAAGGTGATTTTTCTGCAGAAATTTTGCAGGCCAGAGGAGAGCAGCACGATATATTTAAAATGCTGAAAGGGAAAATTTTGCAAATAGGATACTCTACCCAGCAAGATTATTATTCAGAATTTGAGGAGAGATAAAGAACTTCTCAGACAAGCCAGATTTAAAAGACTTCATCAATACTAAGATGACCCTTAAGGAAATGTTAAGAGATTTCTGAGTGGCAAAGAAAGGGCAACAACAAGGAAAAAGAATCTATAGAAAAGGAAAAATACCACTAGTAAAGGCAAATATATAGTAAAGGCAAATATATAGTAAAGGCTGTGGATCAACCGCTTAAATAAGCTAGAGTGAAGATTAAAGGACAAAAATTGTAAAATCAACTATAACTACAACAAACAGTTAAGGGGTAACCATGAAGATGTAAAAATGACAGTAAAATCACAAAATGTGTGTGTGGGGTTAATAATGTAGATCCTTTAGAAAGTGTTTGTATGGAAATGACTACCATTTTAAAACAAGTACGTATAGTTATAAGCTAACACGTATGAACCCCATGGTAGCCACAAAACAGAAACCTACAACAGATACACAAAAACTAGAGAGAAAGGAACATAAACATAAGAAAATCATTAAAGCAAAAGTGAAGAAGCTAAAAGAAGAAAAAAAATAAGAGAACAACAAAATCAGAAAATAGGTAAGTGTCAATAAGTATATACGTATCAATAGTCACTTTTAACTGTCAATGGACTGAATGCTCCAATCAAAAGGCAGAGGGTGGCTGAGTGGATTAAAAAAAAAGACCCATCTATATGCTGCTTACAAGATACTCACTTCAGAGCTAAAGGCACACATAGACTGGAAGTAAGGAAATGGAAGAAATATTTCATTGCAGATGGAAATGACAAGAAAGTGGATGTAACAATGCTCGTATTACACAAAGTAGACTTTAAAACAAACTCTATACTAAAGATGAAGAAGGGCACTATATAATGATAAAGGGATTAATACAAGAAGAGGATATAACATTCATTAATATATATGCACCTAAAAAGGAGCACCTAATTATAGTAAAGCAAATACTAGCAGGCAATAGGAAGAATTCTATTCTATTCCTATTCTTTATTGGAAGAATTGACAGTGATATAACAATAGTAGGGAACTTTAACCACCCACTTACATCAGTGGGTAGATTATCTAGGCAGATAAGTCAACAAATCAGTAACAGTGGACTTAAATGACACATTAGACTAATTGGACTTAATAGATACCTATAGGACATTCCATCTCAGGACAGCAGAATGCACATTCTTTTCCAGTGCACATGGAATGTTCTCCAAGATCACATGCTAACCCACAAAACAAGTCTCAACAAATTTAAAAGGGTAGAAATTATCTCAAATATTTTCTCCTACCAGAATGGTAGGAAACTAGAAATCAATTATAGGAAGGAAAATGGGGGAAAAATCATAAAAACTAAGCAACATGTTACTAAAAAACAAAGAGTCAATGAAGAAATCAAAGAGGAAATCAGAAAATACCTCCAGAAAAATGAAAATAAAAACACAATTTCTGAAAATCTATGGAATGAAGCAAAAGCAATTCTAAGATGGAAGTTTATGGTGGTATAGAACTACCTCTAGAAACAAGAAAAAATTCAAACAAAGAACCTAACTTGCTATGTAAAAAAATTATAAAAATAACAAACAAAGCCCAAAGTCAGCAGAGGAATTAAATAATAAACCAGAAAGGAAATAAATAAAATAGAGACCCCCAAACAAGAGAAAAGATCAGTGAAGCCAAGAGCTGATTGTTTTGAAAGATAAACCTTTAGCCAGGTTCAAGAAGAGAAAAAAAGAGAGGAACCAAGTAAACAAAATAAAAAGTAAGAGGGGAGAAATACAATCTGATATCACAGAGATACAAAATATCATGAGAAAATTGCAGTTATATGCTAACAAATTGGACAACCTAGAAGAAATGGATAAATTTCTAGAAAAATACAACCTTCCAAGACTGAATTGGGAAGAAATAAAAAAACCTCAACTGTCCAATAATAAGCAGTGAAATTGAATTTGTAATGGTAACAATAATAATTAAAGCTCCTAGCAAATGAAAGTCCTGGACCAGATGCCTTCCCTGAGGAATTCTAGCAAACATAAAGAAGAACTAATACCTATCCTACTCAAGATATTCCAAAAAATTGAAGAAGAGTGAACACTACAAAATTCATTTTTTTTTTTTTTTGCCACACTTGCAGCATGCAGAAGTTTCCTGGCTAGGGTTCAAACCCATGCCATAGCTGTAACCAGAGCCACAGCAATGACAATTCTGGATCCTTAACCTACTGAGCCATAAGGGAACTCCCAAAATTCATTTTCCAAGGCCACTATTACCCTGATACCAAAACTAAATAAGACACTACCAAAAAAGTTATAGGCGAATATTGCTGATGAATATAGATACAAAAGTCCTCAATAAAATATTAGCAAACTGAATTCAATGGTATATAAAAAGAATCATACGTCATGATCAAGTGGGATTTATTCCAGGGATGCATGGATGGTTCAGTCTCCACAAATCAATCAATATGATAGACCACATTAACAAAACGAAGGCTAAAAATAATACGATCATTTCAATAGATGCAGAAAAAGCATTTATCAAAATTCAGCATCCATTCATAATTAAAAACTCTCATCACCATGAAAATAAAGGGAACATATTTCAACATAATAAAGGTCATATGTGGCAAACCTAGAGGTAACATACTCAGTGGTGAAAACATGAACGCTTTTCCTCTAAAATGAGGAACAAGACAAAGATGCCCACTTTCGCCAGGTCCATTTAACACAGTATTGGAAATCCTAGCCACAACAATCAGATAATACAAAGACATAAAAGGCATCCAAGCTGGAAGGGAAGAAGTAAAACTCACTATTTGCAGATGACATGATACTATATATAGAAAACACTAAAGTCTTCATAAAATAAACTATCAGAACTTAGAGTTCCCACTGTGGCACAGTGGATTAGGAATCAAACAGGTGTCTTGGGTCAATGCAGATGCATGGGTTTGATCCCTGGCCTGGTGCAGAGGGTTAAAGGATCTGGTATTGCCGCAGCTGAGGTGTAAGTCACAGCTGAATCTCAGATTCAATCTCTGGCCAGAAACTTCCATATGCTGTGGGTGCAGCCATTAAAAAAAAAAAATCTCATTAAAGAGAGTAAAATACCTGGGAATAAACTTAACCAAGGAGATGAAAGACCTATACTCTGAAAACTATAACATTTTAAAAATAGTTTTATTGAAGTAAAAAACCTGTTTCAGTTTCTTCAGCTCCCTTTTCTACCGGCCCCGTTCTGGCTGAGTAGTGCCTTGTTACAAGGTGTGTTTAACAGACCCCAGAGGGTTTTAGTAATGGTTGGCAACACATAAAACTAATACCAAGAACAGTCTGGGACAGCTGATAATTTGGGGTAGGCACGTGGGCAGGAATTGATAAATCTTTTTGGTTGTCCCAAAATGACCTGAGAAAGTAACACTACATTAAGGCCAGGATCCCTTCAACTGAAGATTGTGTATTTATCAGTTATTACAAGAACCTGTCAGGTGAAGCTGCTACCTGTAGGGAAATCCCTTCTGAAGAACTGAGTTATGAAATGTAAGAGAATGGACAATGACTAGTATTCATTTTTTCCTTTTTGTGTGAAAACCCTCTAACCAATGGTCCTTACGGATGAACTATTTGATTTTTTTTTTTGATTGTTTGGTTTTATTTGTTTTTATCTTTTTAGGCCTGCACTCGTGGCATATGGAAGTTCCCAGGCTAGGGGTCGAATTGGAGCCACAGCTGCCAGCCTACACCACAGCCACAGCAATGCCAGATCCGAGTTGGTTGTGCGACCTACACCACAGCTCACAGCACTGAGTTGTGACCCACTGAGAGAGGCCAGGGATTGAACCCGCATCCTCATGGATACTAGTTGGATTCGTTTCCACTGCGCCACAACGGGAACTCGCATTTATTTGAGTTCTTTATGCCCAGGGCTATGCCAGGTGCTTTGGAAGCTATCTATAATGTGAGATACCTTGTGCTGTCAAGGTTACTGTAATTGAAAACGCATCGCTGAAGAGGTGGGACTAGGGTTGTTTATTAAACAAGAGGAAGATTTAGACACAGAGATGATGAGAAGACATTCTAAAAAGAGGCAACAGCATGAAGAAAGGTGTGGAGATGGGAATGTGCCTGGTGTGGTCCAAGAAGAGTGAGGAAGAAATTGGTGTAACTGTAGTGGCAATTACAAATGTGAGAGTAACAGGAAATAAGGTAGTATTGTATTGGTAGAAGGAGAGCAGATAATGGAAAACTTTGAAAACCAAGCTGAAGGGTTTTGACTTGATGCAGCTAGAATGATGTTGAGGATTAATGAGCAAAGAGAGTGGCATGGTGAAAGCTGTGCTTTAGGAAGATTTTCCCAACAGCTCTGTATAAGCTACACTGGGAAAAAGTAATGGAAGACCAGCTAGGAATCTGTCATGGTAATCCAAGTACGAAGGGATGAGATCTTGGATGTAGTGGTCCCAATATCATTGAAGAAGGATGTGTAAATGAGACACATTATAATGGAATAAACGAGGGACCTCTTTTTGAACCCTGTATCCAGAGATGAACCTGAGATGTTTACCTAAAAGACTGGAAGAACTGTAGTACCATTAACAGAAATAGGATATTTGGGAAAGGGATCTAAGATTTAAGGTAAATTATTTTTCTAGATTGTTAAAAATTCAAAATAGCTGTGGCTTGATGTAAGATGCTTATTCTCTGAATTTAGTATCTTCCTAAGATAGAATCAAGGACTAGAAAATATTAGAACTGTGTATGTATTTTTTGTATAGTGTTATTTGTTCATTCAACACCTATTTATTTGTTGTCTGATAAGGTTAGAGTGTGGGAGGTTGTCAGAGTAGGAGTCCAGTTGCAGATGGGCTAGAAAGAAAGAATAGGAATTCATCAAAGAGGACCTTGTACTCAGTTTTGTCTTCATTTTGTAAGTAACAGGGAGCCAGAAAAAGGCTTTTGAGCCAATAGGGTAACATAATCAAATCCCTTTTTCAGCACTAGATTGTTTCTTGTGGACAGTGATCCTGTATTATTTATCTTTGAGCTCATCGCTGGAGGTGACATAGTGCCTTGTGTTTATCAAACATCTACAATGGGCCAGGTAAAGTGTTACATTTTTAATGGTAAGTAACAGACCCACTTGCTACTCTCAAACAACAATCAAAAATGCACCCAGAATCTATTTCTGTCCATCACCACTAAATGATAAATGCACCCAGAATCTATTTCTCTCCATCACCATCCCCTAAATGACAAATTCTACTTGGATTACTGTGATAGCTTAGTCTCCCTGCTTCCATGTTTGCCCTTCCACAACTTGTTTTTTTCAGAGCAGATACAGTGATCTTTTCAAAAGGGTAAGGACTTATGCTTCTGGTTATGATGGAATAACAAAGACTGGATTTACTCTTTGGCCTTAAATAGCTACAAAACTGGACAAAACATATGAAACAACAGTTCAGAGAGAGTGAGCCTGGCTAGAGTATAGCAGTCTCTCTTAGTTTAGGTGGAAGAGTTGAGAATTTCGGGAGGCCGAAGTGGCTAAAATTCATAGGGCACAATAACAAAGAAGAGAGACTTGCATACAGAGAGAGACAGAGACAGAAAGAGACATACAAAGAGACACAGAGAGACAGAGTATTGCTTCAGTAGTGAGGACAAATTAGCTCTAGACCAAAGGTAGCTCTAGTTCTGCCTAACAAAACTTAAGAACAAGCCTTGAAGGGGTTAAATTGTTTCCGAGTAACTTAACTGTATCTCATTGCGCCAGGGCAGGAATTCCTATTCAACTTCTTTATCCATTCATTCACTGGTGAACTCGTGGGTTGTTTCTGTATAGAGGCTATTGGGAATAATGCTGGTATGAACATGGAGGTGCAGAAATCTTTTCAAATTAGTGTTTTTGTTCTCTTTGGATATATTCCCAGAAGTGGGATTGCTGGGTCATATGGTAGTTCTATTTTTAACATTTTGAGGAAAATCCATACTGTTTTTCATAGTGGCTGTACTAATTTGCATTCCTACCAACAGTGCGCAAGTGTTCCCTTTTCTCTGCATCCTCAGCAACACTTCTTTCTTTTTTTGGCCACGCCTGTGCCCTGTGGAATTTCCTGGTCAAGGATCGAGCCCGTGCCGCAGCAGTGACCCAGGCTGCTGCAGTGACAACACCAGATCCTTAGCCCACTGTACCACAAGGGAACGCCTTGCCCATACTTCTTTTGTATTTTTTGATGGCCATTCTAACAGGTGTGAAATGATACCTCATTGTGGCTTTAATTTACATTTTCTTAATGACTAGTGATATCTGACTTCTTTTCATGTACCTGTTAGCCAGTCATAGATCTTCTTTGGAAAAAAAAATATCTATTTAGGAGTTCCCTTCGTGGATCAGTGGTTAACGAACCCGACTAAGAACCATGAGGTTGCGGGTTCGATCCCTGGCCTTGCTCAGTGGGTTAAGGATCCGGCACTGCCGTGAGCTGTGGTGTAGGTCGCAGACGAGGCTCGGATCCCGCGTTGCTGTGGCTGTGGCGAAGGCTGGCAGCTACGGCTCCTGTTAGACCCCTAGCCTGGGAACCTCCATATGCCGCGGGTGCAGCTCTACATAAAGACAAAAAAAAAAATCTATTTGAATCCTTTGCCTATTTTTTAATTAGATTATTTGTTTTTTTGCTATTGACTTGTATGAATTCTTCATATATTTTAGATATTAACCCTTTATTAGATGTATGATTTCAAATATTTTTTCCCATTCACAGGTTTTTTCACTTTGTTGATCATTTCTTTTGCTGTGCAGAAGCTTTTTAGTTTGATGTAGTCCCAGCTGTTTATTTTTTAATTGTTGTTCGCAACTTTAGATGTGACTTCCAAGAATTCATTACCAAGACCCACGTCAAGGAGCTTTTGTCTGTGTTTTCTCTTAGAATTTTCATAGTTTCAGGTCTTACATTTAGGTCTTTAATCCATTTCAAGGTAATTTTTTTTTTTTTTTTTTGCTTTTTTAGGACCGCAGCAGCAGCATATGGAAGTTCCCAGGCTAGGGGTTGAATCGGAGCTGCAGTTGCCAGCCTACACCACAGCCACAGCAACATGGGATCCAAGTCGTGTCTGCAACCTACACCACAGCTCACGGCAAGGGCAGATCCTTAACCCACTGAGCAGGGCCAGGAATCAAATCTTCATCCTCAAGGATACTAGTCGAGTTCATTACTGTTGAGCCACAACAGGAACTCCATTTCAAGTTTTGTGAGTGGTGTAAGATAGGGGTCGAGTGCTGTTTGAATATAGGGGTGCATATATCTCCTTGGCCTATGAAAACATTTTTATTTTGAAATATTTCAGGCTTACAGAAAAGTAGTAAAAGTGATATATCTAATTACCTTATATTTTTCACCTAGATTCCCTAATATAAATATTTTACCACATTTGTTTTATCATTTCCCCTTTCTCTCTTTTCCTCCCACTTCTGTCTTCTCTCTGTCTTCATTTGTTTCTGAATCACACAAATTGTAGACATAGTGCCCCTCAGCCCCTAAATATTTCAGTGTTTTCCCTAAAAATAAGGTCATTCTCTAATATAAATTCAAGACAATGATCAAAGTGAGGAATAGAATACTACTATCTAATTTACATACCTTATTCAAATTTTACCGATTGTCCCACTAATGTCCTTATTGCAAAAGAAAAAAAGCCTCTTGTTCAAGATCCAATCGAGGATAACAGGTTGAATTGAGTTGTCATGTCTCTTTTAATTTCTTTTTTGAAAACTGAGGTAAAATTCACATAACTGCTTTAAAGTGAACAATCTAGTGGCATTTAGTACATCCACAGTGCTATCAAGTTACAAAACATTTTTCTTTTTTCTTTGTCTTTTTAGTGCCACACCTGTAGCATATGGAAGTTCCAGGTTAGGGGTCAAATCAGAGCTGCAGCTGCTGGCCTACACCACAGCCACAGCAACACGGGACCTGAACCGCATCTGCGACCTACACCACAGCTCTTGGCAATGCTGGATCCTTCACCCACTGAGCGAGGCCAGGGATTGAACCTGCATGCTCATGGATACTAGTCGGGTTCTTAACCCACTGAGCCACAATGGGAACTCCAAGTTGCAAAATATTTTCATTGCCTCTCTTCCCCCCACTAACACCCAGCCCCTGGCAACCACCAGTCTGCTTTCTATCTCTGTGGATTTACATATTCTGGACATTTTATACAAATAGAATCATATACTATGTGACCTTTTGGGTCTGGCTTCTTTCACTTAGCATATTTTCAACATTCATTCACATTGTAGCATGTATCAATACTTTATTCCTTTATATTGCTAAAAAGTAATCCATTATTTGGCTAGACCACATTTTATTTATCCACTCATCTGTTGATGAATATTTGGGTGTTTCCACCTTTTAGCAATTGTGAATAGTGCTGCTATGAACATGTGTTCAAGATTTTGCTTGAGCGCCTGCTTTCAGTTCTTTTGGGGATATTCCTGGGAGTAAAATTGCTGGGTCATATGGTAATTCTATGTTTAACTTTTTAAAGAACCACAAATTAAGTTTCTCTTAGTCTAGAACAGCTCTTAGACTTTCTTTGCATTCATGACGCTGGTATTTTTTTTAAAAAGAGTTCAGAGTAGTTATTTTGTAGAGTGCATCTCATTTGGATTTGTCTGATGTTTCCACATGATTAAGTTTCTTTCTTTCTTCCTTTCTTTCTTCTTTGTCTTTTTGTCTTATCTAGGGCCTCACCTGCGCATATGGAGGTTCCCAGGCTAGGGGTCTAACAGGAGCTGTAGCTGCCAGCCTTCGCCACAGCCACAGCAACGCGGGATCCGAACCACGTCTGCAAACAACACCACAGCTCATGGCAATGCCAAATCCTTAACCCACTGAGCAAGACCAGGGATCGAACCCGCAACCTCATGGTTCCTAGTTAGATTCGTTAACCACTGAGCCACGATGGGAACTCCGTTTTTTTTGCTTTTTTTTTTTTAGGGCCGCACTCTCGGTATATGGAGGCTCCCACGCTAGGGGTCAAATCAGAGCTGTAGCCACTGGCCTACTCCACAACCATAGAAATGCCAGATCTGAGTCTGCGACCTACACCACAGCTCACAGCAATGCCATGTCCTTAATCCACTGAGCAAGGCCAAGTAGCAAACCTGTGTCTTCATGGATCCTAGTCAGATTTGTTTCTCCTGTGCTGACAGGAACTCCAACACATGATTAGTTTCAATTAGGCATTTGGATGGGAATACCACAGAAGTAATTTGGGTCCTCCTCAGTGCATAATATGAGGAGGCACATGATACCTATCTGTGCCATTAGTGGTGATGTTAACCCTGACCAATTGGTTAGTCAAGCCTTCCAGCTTTCTCCACTGTAAAGTCACTGTATAACATAGAAAAATCTCTGTATGAAGAAGAAAAGAGGAAATTGTTGTATGTGTTTGTTATATACCGTTTATGACACCACCAATATTAAACTAAACCACCCCCAAACCTAGTCACTTAAAAAACAACATTTATTTTGTATGCTCAAAATTCTATGGACAATTTGGACTAGACTTAGCTGGACATTTCTTCTGATGGTCTTGCCTAGGCTCAGTCATGCTGTGGCAGTCAGCTGACCAGTTGGTAGGGACTAGATAATTTAAGATGACCTTACTCACATGTCTGGTAGTTGGCAGGTTGTCAGCCAGGCTGACTAGATTTTCTTCCATGTGGTTTCTCCATCAGGTTTGGATCTATTCATAGGATGGCAAGCTCAGATGTACAAGCATTTTTCAAGCTTCTGCTTATATCACATTTATAGATATCACATTGATCAAAGGAAATCACATGGTCAAATCCAGAGTCAATGTGAGGAGATTCCCCAAGGGCATTTTTCACTGGGGGCTATTGATCCCAAATCTCCAATGACTATGTATTTTTTGAGGAATATATACATATGTAGTATAAATATCAAAACATATATAGAAATAAGAAATACCAAAATTAGAATTGTGGTTATGTCTGAAGAGGTACAAAGAGTAATGGAGAAGAGATGGATACACATGATTCAGAAACTATAGCAGTAATGTTTCGTTTCTTTAAAAAATAGGAAGTAGGAGTTTCCTGATAGCTTAAAGATCCAGTGGGTTAAGGATCTGGCTTTTTCACTGCTGTGAAACAGGTTCGATCCCTGGCCCCAGAACTTCTACATGCCATGGACGTGGCTAAAAAAAAAATAGGAAGGAAATTTGTCAAAATGTTAGCATTTAACACACTGAGTTATGGATACATGGGTGTTTGTTATATTATTCTCTACCCTTTTGTGTTTGCTTAAAGTATTTCCAAATTTTAAAAAAGTGAATGAGAGTTGTGGTGATGCAGACTAATCTTTGAAGCTGTTTGGCAAAGGGAAAGGATAGTAGGGAAAAGAGGCAGGAACTAGACAAAAAAGCATGGTTGAAAGAGCACTATAATTTTTGACAGGCAAAGGCCTGAAAATATTAATAGCTTGAAGAAAAAGTATCAGTAGATTAGGCTGCTGGAAGAGAAAGTTAATTCAAGAAGTACTCTTGACTTTTATCAAAAAGACAAGAGAGGAGTTCCCTCACGGTGCACCACGTTAAGGATCCGGTGTTGTAACTGCTGTAGCTTAGGCTGTTGCTGTACAGCAGGTTCAACCCCTGGCCCAGGAACTTCCACATGCTACACAGCCAAAAATAAACAAACAAATCAACAAACAAACAAACAAACTTTCCACAAACAAAAAAAGACAAGGGATAACAAGTGTTGACGAGGATGTGAAAAAAAAGGAACTCTTGTACACTGTTGGTGGGGATGTACATTGGTGCAGCCACTATGGAAAATAGCATAGAGGTGCCTCAGGAAACTAAAAATAGAACTACAGTGTGATCCAGCCAACCTCCTCCTGAGTATATAGTCAAAGGAAATGAAATCAGGACTTCAAAGAGCTATGGTTACTCATGTTTGCAGCATTATTCACAGTAGCCTAGATGTGGAAATAACCTAAGTGTCCATAGATAGATGAATGGATAAAGGAGATGTACAATGAAATAGTATTCAGCCACAAAAAAGAAGGAAATCCTGCCACCGTTTGCAACATTATGCCAAGTGACATAATCCAGACAGAGAAAGACGAATACTGAATGAGCTCACTTACGTGCAGAAAAAAGAAAAAGGTCAAACTCATAGACACAGAGAGTAGAATGGTAGTTACCAATGTTGGGAGATGGGGAAGATAGAGGGATGTTGGCCAGAGAATACAAGACTTTAGTTATAAGGTGAATAAATTCTCAGCTCTAACATATGCATGGTGACTATAGTTAATAATACTGTGTTGTATACTTGAAATTTGCTAAGAGAGTAGATCTGAAACATTCTCACCACACACAAAAAAGATAATTATATGAAGTGATGGATGTGTTAATTAACCTGGTTATGGTAATCATTTCATAAAGTATATATATATATGTATCAAATCATCACATTGTGCACTCTAAGTATATACAGTTTTCTTTGTCAATCATACTTCAATAAAGCTAGGTAAAAAAATAATAATTTAGTAAGATTTCACCTTAAAATAAAAATCTAGACTGCTGGAGTTCCCACTGTGGTGAGGTGGGTTAAGGATCTGGCGTTGTCTCTGGCAGCGTGGATTCAATCCCCAGCTCGGCACAGTGGGTTAAGGATCCAGCATTGCCACAGCTGTGGCGTAGTTTGCAGCTGTGGCTCAGATTTGATCCTTGGCCCAGGAACTTCCATATTCCGTGGGTGCGGCCGAAAAAAAAACTTGTTTTTAACTGCCCAAACATTTCAAATCAGTTAACAAAACTACCAAAACAAATCCACCCTCTGGTGACAAATATATAAAACATCAAATATGCAAAGCTATCTTTTTAACACAAAAATATCCATTTAAAAAATTTAAAAAACCATCGTATGGTTCTCTAAAATATTTCTATGCTTTATTCTAAAGCTTCCCAAATTGAGATGTTTACCCATCTAAGAAGGCAGTTAAAAATACTAGTTAAGCTATTTGCTAGCAGACATTTGGGCTGGGAGGCTAAGAAATCTTGTTTGAGACCCTAATGAGCAACACTAAACTCTATATATGATTGTGTTAATGCTTTCATAACTTGAAGGTAGGTAGACAACTGGGTAAAATGATATGATACCTGGGCTTTGCTTTAAAATACTCCAGACAAAAAAGAAAAAGTTAATACATAAATACTATATGCCTAAATATATAAGTAGGGAGTGATTACCTAGCTGACATCCCTAGGTTCAGTTTATTCTTTAGTGGCTGTGCTTGTGCCACATGGAAGTTCCCTGGCCAGGAACTGAATCCAAGCCACAGCTGCAACCTGCACCTGAGTTCAATATTTATGTTATTTTTTTTTCTCCTCCTTCCTTGGGCCTGCAGTTCCTACCCAAGCCAATCAATTTACTGAATTTTGAAATTTTTTTTTGTCTTTTTGCCTTATCTAGGGCCGCAGCCGCGGCATATGGAGGTTCCCAGGCTAGGGGTCTAACAGGAGCTGTAGCCGCCGGCCTACACCACAGCCACAGCAACGCGGGATCTGAGCCGCGTCTGCGACCTACACCACAGCTCATGGCAACGCCGGATCCTTAACCCACTGAGCAAGGCCAGGGATCGAACCCACAACCTCATGGTTCCTAGTCGGATTCGTTAACCACTGCACCATGACGGGAACTCCTGATATTGAGTTTTATGAGCTGATTCTTTTCCATTATAGGTCTTTACAAGATATTGAGTATAGTGCTATTCAGTAGGATCTTGTTGTTTACTTATTGTATTGTATTGTATTTTTTCCTTATTTGGCCACACTAAGGCATATGGAGTTTTCAGCCCAGGGATCAGATATGAGCCACAGTTGCCACCTAAGCTGCAACTGCCTCAATGCCAGATCCTTAACCCACTGTGCCGGGGCAGGGATCAAACCCACGTTCTAGCACTCCCAAGATGCCACCGATCCCACTGTGCCACAGCAAGAGCTCTTGCTTATTTATTTTACATATAGCAGTGTGTTTATGTTAACCTCAAACTCCTAATTTATCTCACCCCTACTATCTCCTTCAGTAACAATAAATTTGTTTTCTATGTCTGTGAGTCTATTTCTGTTCTGTAAATAAGTTCATTTGTATGTTTTTTTTAGATTCCACATATAAGTGATATCATATGGTATTTGTCTGACATACTTCACTTAATATGATAATCTCTAGATCCATCCATGTTGTTTCAAATTGCATAAAATAATGTGATTATTCTTTTTAATGGCTGAGTAAAATTCCATTGTATATATAACACATCTTCTTTATCCATTCTTCTGTAGATGGACATTTAGGTTGTTTCCATGTCTTGGCTACTACGAATAGTGCTGCTATGGACATAGGGGTCATGTATCTTTTTGAATTATAGTTTTGTCTGGATATATGCCCAGGAATGGGATTTGCTGGATCATATGGTAGTTCAATATTTAGTTTTCTGTGGTACTTCCATGCTGTTTTCCATAGTGGTTGTACCAATTTATGTTCCCACCAACATTGTAGGAGGGTTCCTTTTTTTCTGTACCCCCTCTAGCATTTGTTATTTGTAGATTTATTTTGTTCTTTCTATGACTGAGTAGTATTCCATTGCATATATGTACCACATTTTCTTTATTCATTCTTCTGTCAGTGGACATTTAGGTTATTTCCATGTCTTGGCTACTGTGAATAGTGCTGCTATGGACATAGGGGTGCATATATTTTTTTGAATTAGAGCTTTGTCTGGATATATGCCCAGGAGAGGGATTGCTGGATCATAGGGTAACTCTATTTTAGGTTTTATGAAGAACCTCCATGCTGTTTTCTATATTGGCTGTACCAACTTACATTCCCACCAATAGTGTAGGAGGGTTCCTTTTTCTCCACACCCTCTCAAGCATTTGTTATTTGTAGACTTTTTAATGATGGTTATTCTGACTGTTGTGAGATGATACGTCATTGTAGTTTTGATTTGCACTTCTCTAATCATTAGCAATGTTGAGCACTTTTTTTTCCATTTTTGGTGGCCCAACAGCATATGGAGTTCCTGGGCCAGGGATCAGATATGAACCACAGCTGCTACAGCTGCAACAGCACCAGAGGATCCTTAAACCACTGTGCCAGGCCAGGGATCAAACCTGCGTCCCAGCACTCCAGAGATGCCGCTGATCCCATTCTGCCACAGTGGGAACACTGAGCATTTTTTCAAGTGCCTATTGGCCTTTGTTTTTTTTTTTTTTTTTGCACTTTTCAGGACTGCACTTGCTGCATATGGAGTTTCCCAGGCTAGGGATCCAATTAGAGCTACAGCTGCTGGCCTACGCCAGAGCCACAGCAACGCCAGATCCGAGCCACATCTGTGACCTACACCACAGCTCATGGCAACGCCAGATCCTTAACCCACTCGGCAAGGGCAGGGATCGAACCTCTTGGTTCCTAAATGGATTCATTTCCACTGCGCCATGACGGGATCTCCAGCCATTTGTATTTCTTCTTTGGAGAAATGTCTGTTTAGGTCTTCTGCCCATTTTTCAACTGCATTGTTTGGGAGTTTTTTCGATGTTGATTTGTATGAGCTGTTTGTGTATTTTGGAAATTAAGCCCTTGTCAGTCACATCATTTACAAATATCTTCTCCTGTGCAAAACAGATTTAGTGTTAGGGAATGTTCTTCTGGCTCCAGATTCCAGACTTCTATCTTTTCATGCAACTTACATTTTATGAGTACTTACTTATGCCACATATTTGGTGAGACTTTGAGATAAGAAGTTGGGTAAGATTTAGTCCCTGTCCAGGAAGTGTTCATAATTTGGTAGGGACTCATAAATATGAACAGATATTGCCGTATTGTAAAGTGCAAGTGTACCTCTACTTTATGATATTACCATATTATAAAGTAGAGGTGCTATGGGGAACACTGTCAGAAAAAAAAATCCTCAGCCAGTCTGGTTTTGGGGCCAGACCCAGTAGACTCTTGCCTGTTTTCGGAAAAAGAAACTCAGGTGGAGTCTGAAAGCACATAAGGCAAAGGCTGCAGAGCTGGGAAGGGAGAGCGGCTTGTCCATCACCTCCAGAGGCAGCGAGGAGGATGGCGGCTCAAGGGGCTCAGTGGGTGCCTTCAACTGTTGCTCGTTGCTCCTGGGGGCCTTCAGGGGTGCCCTTCATTTCCGTCTATTGACACCAAAGCTGTTAGAAGATAAGCTGAGGCATTTTAAAATTGGGGGGAGTTTGAGTAAAAATCAGTTCAAATGGACAGCGCCAAATTGGAGGTGGTTAAGGTCACTCCACCTATAGGAACTCGAAGGAGAGATTTTTGGGGAAGAAAGGCAGAAGCAAAATAAGGAAATTATTATTATTTTAAAAATTTATCTATTTATTTTGCTTTTCTAGGGCCATACCCGCGGCATATAGAGTTTCCCAGGCTAGCAGCCCAATGGGAGCTGCAGCTGCTGGCCTACACCACAGCCACAGTAACACAGTATCCGAGCCTCGTCTGCCACCTGCACCACAGCTCACGGCAATGCCAGATCCTTAACCCGCTGAGCGAGGCCAGGGATCAAACCCACAACCTCATCATTCCTAGTCGGATTCGTTTTCGCTGTGCAACGATGGAAACTCCAAGGAAATTTTTTTTTTTTTTTTGCTTAGATTCTCTTCTTTTTTTTTTTAACTTAATGGATTTTATTTCAGTTATAGGTGTACATAAACCATCACAAGTCAATTTGACATATTCTGTGTCCCAAACCAAGGAAATTATTAATTGGCTACTGTTTATTTATGTTTGTCTTTTTGGGGCCACACCTGCGGCATATGGAGGTTCCCAGGCTAGGGGTCGAATCCACACCATAGCACAGCAATGCCACATCCGAGCCCCGTCTGCGACCACCGCTCATGGCAACACAGGGATCATATCTGCATCCTCATGGTTACTAGTCGGATTCGTTTCCACTGAGCCATGATGGGAACTCCAGCTGGCTACTATTTAAAGCCTAGTTTGCTGTCTGTGTTTGGAGGTCCTTATCATTGTGATTTTTGAAAGCTTGAGGCCTTTATAGGCTTAGATTTTTGGCTTGCTTATATAGGCTATGATGGCATTAGAGCTACATCAGTCTAATGGCCTCCTTATGTAATTAACTTAACTACACACACATATCTGTATTAAGCTAAGCATGAGTTCTTACTAACGTCTCCAATTTATATCCATTTACCCTGTGGATCATTTTAGCTTCCTCCCTTTACTCACCTGTACTCTTCCACTCCAACAGTGAAAAAACTGGCTCCCACATTCCACCATCCGGTTTTTAAATTGTTCAATCCCAATATACATGTACAGTATACTCTACAGAATTGCTAGACTGTACCCTCTGGGGAAACAACTTTATCAACTAGAATAGAGTGCTTATGTATAGTCCCTTTTGCCTATAATCTTAGACATCACTCATTTACAAAGTTACTTAGGTTTGGGAGTTCCTGTTATAGCTCAGAGGGTTAAGAACTTGACATAGTGTCCGTGAGGATGTGGGTTCGATCCCTGGCCTCACTAGGTGGGTTAAGAATCTGGTATTGCTGTGGCTGTGGCATAGGCCAGCAGCTGCAGCTCTGATTAGATCCCTAGCCCTGGAATTTCCACATGCCGCAGGTGCAGCCCTAAAAAGAAAAAAAAGAGAGACAAAGTTACTTCAGTTTGCATCTTTGCCCCCACCCACTTTCATATATTTGTAATTTTTTTATATTCTACATTCTTTTTTATTTTTAAAATAATTTTTATTTTTTCCATTATAGTTGGTTTACAGTGTTCTGTCAAATTTCTACTGTACAGCAAAGTGACCCAGTCACACATACATTTACACATTCTTTTTCTCACATTATCCTCCATCATGCTCCATCATAAGTGACTAGATATAGTTCTCAGTGCTATACAGCAGGATCTCATTACTTATGCATTCCAAAGGCAATAGTTTGCATCTATTAACCCCTCATATTCTACATTCTTTTTTTTAGTTGTACAGTGATCATCACAACCAAATTTTATGGTGTTTCCATCCCAAATCCTCAGTGCATTCCCCCAACCCCCAACCTGTCTCATTTGGAAACCATAAGGTTTTCAAAGTCTGTGAGTCAGTATCTGTTCTGCAAAGAAGTTCATTGTGTCCTTTTTTTTTAGATTCCACATGTAAGTGATAGCATTTGATGTTGGTGCCCAGGAGTGGGATTGCTGGATCAAATGGTAATTCTATTTTTGGTTTTCTGACTTTGTATCTTTTGATCTCCTAAATGATTTTCTTGTTTTATTTACATGCATCAAGTTTTACTCTGTGCTATAAAGTTCTGTAGGTTTTTTTTTTTAATTTTTTTTTTTTTTTGTCTTTTTGCCTTTATCTAGGGCCGCACCTGCGCCATATGGAGGTTCCCAGGCTAGGGGTCTAACAGGAGCTGTAGCTGCCAGCCTACACCATAGCCACAGCAACGCGGGATCCGAGCCGCGTCTGCAACCTACACCACAGCTCACGGCAACGCCGGATCCTTAACCCACTGAGCGGGGCCAGGGATCGAACCCGCAACCTCATGGTTCCTAGTCAGATTCGTTAACCACTGCGCCATGAAGGGAACTCCTGTAGGTTTTGAAAAACATGTAAAGCAGCCCCCATTACAGTACCATGGAGAATAGTTTCACTGGTCTGAAATATTCCCCTGTGCTTCACCTATTCAACCCTCCTCTTTCCCAAATTCCTGGAAACCAGTGACATTTTTACTGTCAATATGGTTTTGCCTCTTCTAGAATGTCATATAAATGGAACTAGACAGTATGTAGTCTTTTCACATTGGCTTCTTTCACATAGAAATATATATATGTTTTTGCATAGATTGATAGCCCATTCCCTTTTATCAATCAATAGTATCCCATTGCTGTATTATGACAGTTTATCTAGTCACTTACTGGAGGGTATCTTGGTTGCTTCTAGTTTTTAGTAATTATAACTAAAGCTGCTATAAACATTCACATCCAAAAAAAGAAAAAAGATCCTCACAGAAGAAATATTTGAGCTGAATATTGTAGGAAAAGGAGGAGTTTACTAAGCAGAATGAGTGAGAACAGTATGAGGAACGGCAGAGGGGGATGAAAGAACATGGCATGTTTGGGGCCATCAGAAAATTTTCTCTAATTGAAATGGTACATTTATGATGACAAAGTTGGAAAGGCAGGATGAGACTAGATCATGAAGACTCATGGAGTTTGGACTTTATCCTTATAGACCAATGTTTTCCAACTTTACTTACTTGTGTTCTACTTTAACCATTTTAATTTCTTAAATTTAGGCAATAATATCTTTGAAATCATGAGCTTAATATGTTTTCTTATGAATATTAAAAGAAAAGCATGTCTATTAAAATAAAAATATATTCATTTGTTTCCCAACAGTGGCACACTATAACTGTTTAGAAAGATAATTCTTAGAGCTTTGTATGACAGAGATTGGATGGGGAGTAAAAAAGGGCATTATTTTAAAGGCTATTGAAATACTGAGAGATGATGATGATGTTCTGAACCACAAAAAAAAAAAAAGAAAAAAAAAAGGAAAAAATCCTTATTGGCAGGGATGGTAAAGAGAGGAAGGGATTTAAAAGAGATTTAGGAACTAGAATAGACAGGAGTTATTAATTAGAGGAAGGTAGGGTATTTATGAGCTAAAATCTGGATTTGGTGACTAATTAAGTGGAAGGGTGGAAGATTACAGAAAAGGAAGGATATGCAATTACTTGCAGGTTTCTTTAATCTTTTTTTTTTTTATTGCTTTTTAGGGCCGAACCTGCAGCATATGGCAGTTCCCAGGCTAGGGGTCGAATCGGAGCCACAGCTGCCAGTCTACACCACAGCCACAGCAATGCCAGCTCCGAGGCGCATCTGCGACCTGCACCACAGCTCAAGGCAATGCCAGATCCTTAACCCACTGAATGAAGCCAGGGATCAAACCCAAATCCTCATGGATCCTAGTTGGGTTCGTTAACCACTGAGACCACTGAGCCATGAGGGGAATTCCATAATTTTTTTTAATCTTTTTTTTTTTGCTTCTTTCAGGTTTCTTGTCTTGAGAGTAGATGATGGTACCAGTTCACCAAAGCAGAGAAGAACAAAAGTAGGTTTGAAGGAAAAAAATTTTCCCTCAAAAATTTATTTAATTGAAAATTTCTTTTTAATTATGAATACAGTATGTTCTCACTACAATAAGTGAAATAATTCCTTTTATAATACCTAGGAGTATATCTGCTGAGGTATTATTAAATGAGAAAACAAAGTTTCAGGATTCTCTTTCTCATATATATATATATATATATATATATATCTTATTTTATATATATATGAGAGAGTATGACCTCATTTTTATAAAAAAAATAATCATCATATCTGTGTGCATAAGCACACACACTAAGAAGTTGTGAAAACCTACACAAACTGGTACCCTCAGTATAACAAGGGGAGGGGAAGGGGATATGAAAAGGAAGAGATTTTTAACTTTATCTTCTTGCATTTATTAATTATTTCACTTGTTGTGTTTTGTTTGTTTGTTTTTTGCTTTTTAGGGCTGCACCATGGCATATGGAAGTTCCCAGACTAGGAGTCAAAACAGAGCTGCAGCTGCCGGCCTACACCACAGTCACAGCAATGCAGGATCCCAGACACGTCTGTGACCTACGCCACAGCTCATGGCAACACCAGATCCTTAACCCACTGAGTGAGGCCAGGGGTCAAACCTGCATCCTCATGGATGCTAGTCAGATTCATTTCCACGGAGCCATGATGGAAACTTCACATGGCACATTTTAAAGCAATGGCTACACTGGTCATACCTATTAGAAACCATTGCAAAAGTTAAGAATTAAAATGTACATCATACACTGCATATGTGTTTTTATACAAAGGTAAAAAAGAGCTTATTATTTTAAAAAATCAAACAGAATTTTTAGTATACAAATAAAGAATGAATTATGCTTCAGGCATTTTAATTTGGTAATGTGAGCAAATAGCTTGGACAGTCAGGGGAAGCTTCCAAACAGAAAATCTTTTGGTTAATGTTTTGTCACCACAGATACAAAAATAAAATCTGAATAATTTCTCTCAGATGATTGAAATCAATATGGCAAAGCTGACTGGAAAATACTACACACTGTTCAGCTGCAGTGTGGCAATTAGAGAGAGACACATTTACATAGATGTCCCCAGGGCTATCCTTGTGCCCTCAACCACTGCCTTTCTTCACAAACCAAAAAGTTTACATGGAGGAGTTCCCCTGTGGCCCAGTGAGTTAACAATCCTGTGTTGTCACTGCTGAGGGCTCAGGTTGCTGCTGTGTCAAGGGTTTGATCCTTGGTCCCAGAACTTCTGCATGCCATGGGTGCAGTAAAAAAAAAAAAAATATATATATATATATATATATATATATATATACACACACACACATATGTATATATGTATATATATGTGTGTGTGTGTGTATATATATGTATATATATGTATATATGGAGTAAGATTCACTAGTATAACTCTTCAGTGGGGTGGAAAAAGAGAAGAGGTAAAGAAAGATAGAAAAAAATAATGACTAAATAGATATGACAAACAAAAAGTAGCCAGGGTATGGGTATTCTTACTGAAATAAACAAGGGGCTTTGAACTAAGATCTAACAAAACAGACATTAGTGTTCTGCTTTGTCGAGAGAAGACCTTGAGAAAGACCCTCAGGAAGGGGGTCAGGGAGATGGCCTTGGAGGCTGACTGAAGGTTTTCTAGATATTCTCCAGCTCTCTTTTCTTGCATCACCAAATTGACAGCTCTCTGCTCCCTTCCCAAACCAGTCTCTCCATCAGATGAAAACATCTGCCAAGGAACTCACAAGCACACTGGGTATTTACGTTGATGATCTAATAAAGAAATTCGATGGGCTCTCACATGAGCTGAAAACATTCCCATGAAGGTAAGTGTGCTAACACTTTCCCAGTGGCAGACTGCAAAAAAAGTCCCTTTCCTTGAAGACTGATGTCCTATGTGCTATGGAGAAGGGATGGGGGAAGTGGGGAGAGAGGGATCAGGCTGAAAATTACCACAGGAAGGTCATGGTGAGAAGAACAACCAGTGTTGACAAGCCTGTCCCCTATTTCCTCCACAGTGTTCTGATTGTATATGCTTGGTACCGGGAACCATTCTTTGCTTTTCTTCTTTCTTTTTTTCTTTTTTTTTTTTTGGTGTTCAATACTACTTTTACCTTTTCTTTCCCACTACTTAATGAATTTTATTACAATTATAGGTGTACAAAAATCATCACAACTCAATTTGATAGCATTTCCATCCCAAACCCTCAGTGCATCCCCCCACCGCCCAATTTGTCTCATTTGGAAACCATAGGTTTTCCAAAGTCTGTGAGTCATTATCTGTACTGCAAAGAAGTTCATTGTGTCCTTTTTTTAGTTTCCACATGTAAGCGGTAGCATTGGATGTTGATGTCTAATTGTCTGACTGGTTTCACTTCACATGATAATTTCTAGATCCATCCATGTTGCTATAAATGTTATTTTGTTTCTTTTAATGGCTGAGTAATATTCCATTATGTGTATGTACCGTATCTTCCCTATCCACTCCTCTGTCAATGGGCATTTAGGTTGTTTCCATGACTTGGCTATTGTGTAGAGTGCTGCAATAAACAATGGAGTACATGTGTCTTTTCGAGTCATGGTTTCCTCTGGATAGATGCCCAGGAGTGGGATTGCTGGATCAAATGGTAATTCTATTTTGAGTTTTCTGAGGAATCTCCATACTGTTTTCCACAGTGGTTGCACCAGTTTGCATTCCCACCAACAGTGTAATAGGGATCCTTTTTCTCCACACCCTCTCCAGCACTTATTGTTTGTAGACTTTTGGATGATGGCCATTCTGGCTGGCATTGCAGGTTCGATCTCTGGCATCACTCAGTGGGTTAACGATCCGGCGTTGCCGTGAGCTGCGGTGTAGGTTGCAGATATGGCTTAGATCTGGCCTTGCTGTCGCTGTGGCGTAGGCCAGCAACTGTAGCTCTGTTTAGACCCCTAGCCTGGGAACCTCCATATGCAGCAGGTGCGGCCCTAAAAAGACAAAAAAATACATATATTAGAAAAATAATGATGGAGCATGATAATGTGAGCAAAAAGACTGTATACTTATATGTGTAACTGGGTCACCATGTTGTACAGTAGAAAATTGACAGAACACTGTAAACCAGCTATAATGAAAAAAAAAGGAAAAGAAAATTACGCATTTTCAGCTAACCAGAATCCTTCTGCATGGCAAGGCAACAGGTAGACCCAGCCTACTGACCTAACCATCTCTACACCCAAAGTGACAAGTCTGGGTTTGAAGCTGCAGGAGAAAGACACTTAGGCATTGGAAGGATTTTTACATATGGCTTTGTTTATTCCCCAAGTATAAGGAATTTGGTGACATGAAATTGAGTCCAGGGGTTCCTGTTGTGGCTCAGTGGTTAACGAATACGACAAGGAACCATGAGGTTGTGGGTTCGATCCCTGGTCTCACTCAGTGGGTTAAGGATCCGGCGTTGCTGTGAGCTGTGGTGTAGATTGCAGATGCGGCTCGGATCCCGAGTTGCTGTGGCTGTGGCGAAGGCCGGCAGCTACAGCTCCTGTTAGATCCCTAGCCTGGGAACCTCCATATGCCGTGGGTGCAGCCCTAGATAAGGCAAAAAGACAAAAAAAAAAGAAATTGAGTCTAAAATGAACTCAGGAATTCCCATTGTGGCTCAGCAGTAATGAATCCAACTAGTATCCATGAAGACTCGGGTTCGATCCTTGAACTCGCTCAGTGGGTTAAGGATCTGGTGTTGCCATGAGCTGTAGTGTAGGTTGCAGATGTAGCTTGGATCCCTTGTTGCTGTGGCTGTGGTGTAGGCCAGCAACTGCAGCTCAGATTCGACTCCAGCCTGGGAACTTCCATATGCCTCCGTGCAGTCCTAAAAAAATTTTAAAAACCACAAACTCGTACACAAAATACAACTCATCATTCTTCAAACTTATGAAATTTAAAATCTCCCTCAGGAGTTCCCTGGTGGCCTGGTGGGTTAAAGATCCAGCATTGTCACTGCTGTGGCTCAGGTTGCTGCTGTGGCACAGGTTTGATCCCTGGCTCTGGGACTTACACATGCCATGGGGTCCAGCCAAATAAAATCTCCCCCAGTTAATAGAAAATAGCCTCTGGGGAGGGGGAGCTCCTATAGTTTTAATTACCACAACTTTAGTGTTTCTCAACTGGAATGTATTCAGAGAACACTGGTCTGTTTGAATAGACTGTTTGCTTTGCAAACACTGAGCAGAATCTCTCACTTCATTAGCGTTTTTTTCTAATATTGCTAAATTTTTACAAGCAGTGTTGACACAGCTTTTTAAAGTTCTACTTTAGGGGATAACTGAGACGGCTCAGAGAAACCTGAAATCCTCTTTCAAGCCCTGGTCCAAGAGGTTGTGATGCAATTTAAAGAATTTTCCTCACATGGCTTAAAGACTTAAACATAAGACATGACACCATAAAACTCCTAGACAAGAACATGGGCAAAACATTCTCTGACATAAACCATACAAATGTTTTCTTAGGTCAGTCTTCCAAGGCAATAGAAACAAAAACAAAAATAAACAAATGGGACCTAATCAAACTTGCAAACTTTTGCACAGCAAAGGAAACCATAAAAAAAAAAAAATCCTGTGGAATGGGAGAAAAATAGTTGCAAATAATGTAACTGACAAGGGCTTAATGTCCAAAATATACAAACAACACATGCAACTCAATAACAAAAAAACAAACAAACAATTGAAAAAAGTGCAGAAGACCTAAACAGACGTTTCTCCAGAGAAAATATACAGAGAGCCAGTAGGCACATGAAAAGATGCTCAATATCACTAATCATTAAAGAAATGCAAATCAAAACTATAATGAGGTACTACTTCACACTGGTCAGAATGGCCATCGTTAATAAGTCTACAAGCTACAAATTTTTGAGAGTATGAAGAAAAGGGAATCCTCCTAAACTGTTGGTGGGAATGTAAATTGGTACAACCACTATGGAAAACAGTATGGAGCTTCCTCAGAAAGCTAAAACTGGAACTGCCATATGATCCAGTAATTCCCCTCCTGGCCATATATCCAGACGAAACTATAATTCCAAAAGATACATGTACCCCCTGTGTTCACTGCAGCCCTAATCACAGTAACCAAGACATGGAAACAACCTAAATGTCCATAGATAGATGAATGGATTAAAAAGATGGGATACTACTCAGGCATTAAAAAACAATGAAATAATGCTATTTGCAGCAACATGGGTGCAACTAGAGATTATCACACTAAGTGAAGTAAGTCGTAAAGAGAAAGACAAATATTGTAATAGTATCACTTATATGTGTAATCTAAACTACAGCACAAATGAGCCTGTCTACAAAACAGAAACAGACTCACAGACATAGAGAACAGACCTGTGGTTACCAAGAGGGCGGTGGGAAGGAGTGGGATGGACTGGGAGTTTGGGGATGGTAGATACAAACTATGTTATTTAGAATGGATAAGCAGTAAGAGGTCCTGCTGTATAGCACAGGGAACGACTTCCAGTCTCTCTCCCTCTCTCTCTCTCCATATGAATGTGTATATATATATATATATATCACTACACTGTAAAACAACTATACTTGAATTTTTAACATGTGGGAGTTTCTGTTGTGGCTCAGCAGATTAAGAACCCGACTAGTATCCATGAGGATGCAGGTTCGATCCCAGGCCTTGTTTAGTGGGTTAAGGATCTGGCGTTGCTTGAGCTGTGGTGTAGGTCGCAGACGCGGCTTGGATCCTGTGTTGCTGTGACTGTGGCATAAGATGGCACCTGCAGCTCTGATTTGAGCCCTAGCCTACAAAGGGGTCAGCCCTAAAAAATCAAAAAAACAAAAAAATAGAAAAGTTAAAGTGATCTTGTTTTATGGTAGAAGTTTGTTAACTAGTTCACCTCCCAGACATAAGAACTGACTGCAGGTTAAAACACTCCTATTGGAGTTTCATCATTCTGGCATCCCATTTCCATGGGAATCTGAGGAAGCTTTGTTGGCAACAGGCAAGCAGAACCGGGAGAAAGATAATCTTTGGTGCTCTTGGGAGAACCAATGACAAAACCCACCAAAAATCAGCAGCTCTGATTGCAGGCACCATTGAACTGGAAGAGGTGGGCAGGAAGGCCATGAAATCAACATCTGTATGAGACAATTAGCTTGATTACAGATTGTTAACAATACAGGAACGTCCATGTGGAGGTTCTTTTCCTTAGAACACTGTGTGCCTGCGTGTGTGTGTCCAGAGTGGGTGACTGGGGATGCAGAGTTCACCAGGCAGGCTCCCCAGGCCGGAATGGCACCTCAGGTACATGGAGCAGAGGAGAAGAGAAGAGGGTGTATGAGTAAAGTTCTCTTGTGGCTGTGGATAGAGGAGGGAAACTGAATCACACAGCCTCTTTGTGCTTCCCCTCCACAGCAGCTGCACATCACTCTGCAGTGGTCCTAAGGGGCAGGTAACAGCCAAGAACAGGGGTCCAAGAAAGACAAGTCAATAAGGTGCATCCACCAGGGAAAAAACTTCTCACTAGTATCGCAGGAACACAGGTCTGTATGGTCTCTCTCGGGGTCTGATATATAATGGTGGAGCATGCTGTCTGCACCACAAGTTTACACGGAGCCAAGTTTTCACAGTCAAGCATAGTCCTGACAGTAGCCCCTCCAGTCTTCCTTGTGGTTGAACATGCCCTGGCAGTAAGCATACCAGGAGCATTTCCCATGCTCTTTCTGCCTCTAGGACTAGTCCAAGAAGGGCTGCGTCTTGGTCATGCTGCCCCTTCGCTGTGGCCAAAGTCTGAGTCCCCATGGGGGTAATTGTAGTTGTGCTTAGGGACTTTGCTCGCATCCTCCAAGGAGTCCAGGTATCTGTCCCTTACCAGCACAGGCAGGTAATCCTTGTAGCGTGTCATCCAGATCTTCTCCCTGGGGTTGATGTGCACAATATCCTCCTCAGTATCCAAGAAACTCACCTGACAGTAGGGGCTTGGCATCAGCTGTTTGAGGTGATAGTGGTCTGTGGGGTATGGGTTGTGGAGGCAGCCCAGGGTATAAATCCTGCTGGTGCTCACAGGATGTGCGGGAGGAAATTGAATACGTTGTTCCCTCTTGAGTCAAATTAGAAGAACCATCTCTAGCTGTTGTAAAAACATGGTCATCACCAAGCTCAGCCTCATTGTGGTTGGCAGAAGATGATGTTGAGCTTTCTGTAAGGTCTTTAGTTTCTTTCCTCACTCAAGGCTTTGGAAAGTAAGTCCAAAGCTCCTTTTGTTGACCTTCCAATGATGAAAGGTTGGGTTGGCTTTGATGTAGACCAAGTCCTTTCTTAAATAGCATTCTAATATCACCAGTTTGGGTTTCTGTTGTTCACCATGGATGAGAAAGCCACCTCATCCATTGCCATAGGGGCATACGACCTTACAGATCCCACCCTCGTTCCTGTGAGAACCATCACCCTCTGGAGTCATCTCCATTCATAACCACAGCCTTAACATACACACTATAGCTATCCTTGTTCAGGTATGTTTCTTCGGTCCTTTTCCTGTTCACCTATGTGCCTATCCCACAGTGCTAGGCAGACCATCTGATTTGGCTGAGATGGGGATGCAGCAAGAGCAGGGTGACTGGAGGTGTGGGTTCCATCCCTGGCCTGGTAACTTCTGCATGCCACAGGACATGGTCAAATAAATGTAACATTACAGTCTACTGATATTGGTGTTTTACTGCGTCAAGTGAAGTATAGAGATTTTACTTTTATTTAGATCCCTTTACTATCCCTACTTAAAAAGCGTTTAGGAGTTCCCATTGTGACACAGTGGAAACAAATCCAACTAGGAAACATGAGGTTGCAGGTTCAATCCCTGACCTCACTCAGTGGGTTAAGGATCCGGTGTTGCCGTAAGCTGTGGTGTAGGTCTCAGATGCGGCTCAGATCCCACATTGCTGTAGCTGTAGGCCAGCAGCTATAGCTCCAATATCGGCCTGGGAACTTCCATATGCTGTGGGTGGGGACCTAAAAATAAAATAAAACAAAATAAAAAGTGTGTAATTGTGGAGTTGCTACTGTGGTGAAATCGGTTAAGGATATGGCATTGCCACAGCTGTGGCGTAGGTTGCCACTGTGGCTCAGAGTCCATCCATGGCCCTGGAATTTCCATATGCCACAGGTGTAACCATAATATATATGTATATATATTTATATGTATATATTGTTTTATTTCCTCTACCTATATTGAGCCACCACATCAAGTGGTGTTATAATTTTAGCTTTAACCATCTAATATGATTTAAGAAACTCGTGAAGAGAATAGTATACCTCTATTTTTGCCCATTCTAATGTTCTTTCCTTTCTAAAGTTCCAGGTTTCCTTCATTTATCGTTTTCTTTCTGTTTGGAGAACTCACTTGAGCTGTTCTTTAAGGGCAGCTTTGCTAGCAACAAATTCTCTTAGTTTTCCTTTACATGAGGGTTAGTTTTGCCAAATATAGAATTTGTTGTTGACAGTTTTTTTGGCTAGTCTTTATTTTTTTAGAACAGTTTTAGTTTCATAGAAAAATTGAGAAGATAGTACAGAGAGTTCCCATATACCCCATACTCAGTTTCTTCTATTGTTAAAATCTTACATTAGTATATTAGTATTGTATATTCATTACAATTAACGAAACAATATTGATACCTTATTATTAAGTCCGTATTTATTCAAATTTCTTTAGTTTTTGCCTAATGTCCTTTATCTATTCCAGAACTATCCAGGATACCACATTACATTTAGTCATCATGTCTTCTCAGACTCCTGTTGGCTGTGACAGCTTCTCAGATTTTTTTTTGCTTTTGATGACCTTGATAGTGTTGAGGAGCACTGGACAGCTATTTTACAGAGTATCCTCTTTCAGAATTTGTCTGATGCTTGATAAAACTGGGATCATTGGAGTTCCCATCATGGCTCAGTGGTTAACGAGCCCAACTAGTATCCATGAGGAAGCGGGTTCGATCCCTGACCTCATTCGGTGGGTTAAGGATCCAGCATTGCTGTGAACTGTGGTGTAGGTTGAAGACTCGGCTCAGATCTTGCGTTTCTGTGGCTGTGGCATAGGCCAGCAGCTACAGCTTGGATTCAACCCCTAGCCTGGGAACCTCCATATGCCGTGAGTGTGGCCCTCAAAAGACAAAAAAAAGAAAAAAAAGAAAAAAAAACTGGGGTCATTGGTTTTGGAGAGGAAAACCACAGAAGTAAAGTACCATTTTCATTGCATCATATCAAGGGTACATACTATTGGAGTACCTTGGTGGCTTAGTGGTTAAGGACTCGGCATTGTTACTGCAGTGACTTGGATTACTGCTGTGGCTTGGGTTCAGTCCCAGCCCTGGGAATTTCTGCATGCTGTGGGTGTGGCCAAAATGAAAAAAAAAAGGGTACATACTGTAAAAATGACATCGCTTTTGATGTTCACCTTGAACACATGGCTGAGGTGGTGTTTGTCAGGTTTCTCCACAATAAAGTTACTCTTTTACCCCTCTTCCCATATGGTACTCTTGGAAGTCACTATGTGCACTCAAACTTGGGTAGAGTTTTGCTCCACCTCCTTAAGAGCAAATTATCTACATAAATTATTTGGAATTTTGCATAGGAGAGTTGTCTCTTTTCTTTTATATACATATATGTGTATGTATGAATAAATGTATGTTTGCATATATTTATCCATCAAATCAATCCATCTTTTATATCAGTAGAGAGTCTTTTTTATTCTTTTTACAGCCACACCTGCAGCATATGGAAGTTCCCAGGCCAGGGGTCAAATCAGAGCTCCAGCTGCACCCTACACCAGAGTCACAGCAACACTGGATGCTTAACCCATTGAGTGAGGCCCCGGATTTTACCCACATCCTCACAGAGACAACACTGGGTCCTTAGCCTACTGAGCCACAATGGGAACTCTATGGATATTTATTTTATACTTTGGATTATAACCCAATACTACTTTATTGTGTTGCTCAAATTATCCTAGCTTTGGCTATTGGGAGCTCTTTTAGTTGGCTCCTGTGTCGCTTTGACACACCCCTGTCATTGTGGGTGTCTGTGTTTTTTCTTTCCTTTTGAGCACTTTCTTACTTTCTGGCAGTACAAGATGTTCTAGGCTCCTCTTAAGTATTTCCTGCCCTAATCTGACAGTTCTCTTTCTGCACTTGAAAGATGTTGTGCCACTATCTTCTGACCTGCACAGTTTCAAATGAGATGTCTGTTATCACTGAAATTGATGTTCCCTTTAAGTATTGCAACTTTTCTCTTTGGCTGACTTCAATTTTTTTTTTGTCTTTTTAGGGCTGCATGCACAGCATGTGGAGGTTCCCAGGCTAGGGGTCCAATCGGAGCTGTAGCCGCCGGCCTACACCAGAGCTACAGCAACGCCAGATCCAAGCTGCATCTGCGACCTACACCACAGCTCAAAGCAATGCCAGATCCTTAACCCACTGAGCGAGGCCAGGGATGGAACCCACATCTCCATGGATGCTAGTCAGGTTCTCTAACCACTGAGCCATGATAGGAACTCCAAAATTTTTTCTTTCATTTTCAAAAGTTCAATTATGATGTGTCTTGGCATGGATTTCTTTGTAATTCATTTGTTCTAACATCTGCATACTATTCTATATGTGGAGATATCACAATTAAATTATATGATGCAGACATATAATCACTAACACAAAAATATACATATAAATTTTTTTTTCTTTTTTGCTTTTTAGGGCCACACCTGGGGCATATGGAAGTTCCCAGGCTAGGGGCTGAATGGGAGTTGCAGTGCCGACCTGCACCACAGCTACAGCAATGCCAGATCTGAGCCACATCTGCGACCTATGCCACGGCTCTTGGGAACACTGGATCCTTAACCCAGTGAGGGAGGCCAAGGCTTGAACTCACATTTTCATGGGTACCAGTCAGGTTCTTAACCTGCTGAGCCACAGTTTTTTAAAAACTCCCAACTTCAGTTTTTAAAAAAGAGGTGTTGGGAGTTCCCTTCGTGGCACAGCAGAAGTGAATCCGACTAGGAACCTTGAGGTTGCAGGTTCAATCCCTGGCCTCGCTCAGTGAGTTAAGGATCCGGTATTGCCTTGAGCTGTGGTGTAGGTCACAGATGCAGCTCGGATCTGGTGTTGCTGTGGCATAGGTGAAGGCGGGCATCTGTAGCTCCGATTGGACCCCTAGCCTGGGAACCTCCATATGTCACAGGTGCGCAGGTGCAGCCCTAGAAAGCAAAAAAAAAAAAAAAAAAAAAAACGAGAGAGAGAGCTGAATTGCATACAACATTCTCCCCCAACCCAACTGCCTCTTAAAAAAAAAATGGTGTAAAACTCTTTCTCTGTTAACAAAACAAACCAACAGCAATGAAAGAGGTGTTATTAATTGTGGGGAGGTCCTCAGTGTCCTGAGTAATCATACTCCTCAGTTTATAACATATTGTCATTATTGGTTCATACAGGATTCCTCTCTTGTTTGTTTGTATATTTTCTTTTAGCCATGTTTTCCATTCCCATTGCCTCTTCACCTCATAGGCAACCGTTTCTTAATGTATATCCTTTTGTTTGAATATATTCTTTTTTTTTTTGCTTTTTTGCTTTTTAGGGCTGCACCTGTGGCATATGGAGGTTCCCAGGCTAGGGGTCGAATCAGAGCTACAACTGCCTGCCTGTGTCTACGCCACAGCAATGCCAGAACCGAGCTGCATTTGTGACCTACACCACAGCTCATGGCAACGCTGGATCCTTAACCCACTGAGCAAAGCCAGGGATTGAACCCGCAACCTCATGGTTCTTAATCAGATTCATTAACCACTGTGCAACGACAGAAACACCCTGAATATATTCTTATAAAGTGAGATTTGTTATTTTATGTTGTATTATTTTAATTTGTATAAATCATACTATGTTAGACATTCCAGTGTTTTTTTTTTTCCACACAGCAGCCTGTCGTAAAAGCCATTCCTGTTACTATGTACATACATCTAAGGTATTCCTTCTAGCCACTCTGTAGTACTCCAAGGTATGTGTCTACCACATTTTTCCCTATCAGCTTCTCCAGTGATGAGCGAACAGATGCCTCTAACTTCCTGTAGACACAAAGAACAATGTGATGAGCATATTCATACATGAACCTTATGGAACTCTGTGGCAATTTCTTTTGCATATAAGAGACATCTGTGTAGTTTATATTTTTAAGTCATACTCCTCCCAGCGGTGTATGAGAGTCCCTGTTTTCCCTAATCTTTAACAACACTGGATATTATCATTTTCATTAATATTTACCAGGCTTTGTGAGAAAAACTGCATTTATTGCTTTAATTTGCACTTTCTTGATTACTAGGTGAGATTGGACATCTTCTTATATGTTTTTGGCAACTTGAATTTCTTCTGTAAAATGCTTTACTTAGAATTGAATTCTGAATGTACTGAGTTTGAGACATCTGGGAGCATCTAGATGACCTGTCTAGTAGGCAACTCAAAATATGAGCCTATAGTTCCAAAGAGAATTAAAGCTGGGAGATAGCAAATTGGAGTTGACAGTTTATAGATGAGAGCCAAAATCATCTAAATGGGATCTAAATGATAGGGGCATCCTTGAAAACAGTGTAAAGTGAGAAAAGAGCTGAACAGAACTCCTGCAAGTTTAACATTTAATCAGCAAACAGAGGAGGAGTCAGGAAGAATTCAGGGAGGAAGAGGAAAATCAGGAGAGAGTGATCCCAGGGAAGCCGAGAGAAGAGAGATTTTCCAAAAGGAGGATGTGCTCAGCCATATCAAAGGCTACAGAGAGGTCCAGTGAGGTTAGGACTGAAAAGTATCCATTAGATTTGGCAGTTAGGGCATTATTTGTCACCTTAGTGATTGCAGTTCCAATAATATGGTGAGGACAGAAACCAGATCGCAGGGGCTAGAGTGTGAAATAGATGATCCTTCGAGGAAGTTCGGATCTGAAGGGAGGGAGAAAGGGCAACAGTTTGAGGAATTATAATGTTTGGGGAGGGCTTCATTTGTTTTAAGAGAAAAGAGATGTTATTTATTTATTTATTTATTTATTTATTTATTTAGGCTTTTTAGGGCCACACCCGCAGCATATGGAGGTTCCCAGGCTAGGGGTCGAATCAGAGCTACAGCTGCCGGCCACGGCCACAGCCACAGCCACACCAGATCCGAGCCACATCTGTGACCTACACCACAACTCACAGCAACGCCGGATCCTTAAGCCACCATGGGAGGCCAGGGGTCGAACCTGCAACCTCATGGTTCCTAGTCGGATTCGTTTCCACTGTGCCACGACAGGAACTCTGAGAAAAGGGATTTTTATCATTTGTACAGGCTTTTTAATCGTTTGTACATAAGGAGAGGTTAGAGGCAAAAGGAAGAGAGATTATTTTTTAATGTCCAAAGCAGAACTCCTGTTTTCCCTTTGAAACTTGCTTCCCCAAATTTTCCAATCTTAGTAAATGGCACTACTCTCAGTTAGTTGCTCAACCTCCAGATCAGGATATGACCCTTGAGCCCTCCCTTTCGTCCCTTTCTCTCATTCCCTTGTTCATTCCATTTCATGAACAAGTGGAATGCTGGGAGAGACCTACATTTTCTAGTATTTCAATAACCTTACCTGGCTCATTGAAGCCTTTTCAGAACAGCCATGCAGGTCAGGGTCGGAAAGAGGGTGAGCTTGCTTTTTATTTCCTGACCATGTTCAAGGGTAATAGTCAGTTTTGAGAACGGAGCAGATGCTAGCCTTAAATAGCTAACAGAACCTCTTTTAATTACTAAGAACAATGCATTTGCTTCAATGCTGTGTTTGGAATTAATGGTAAGATGCATCAGCAAAATAGCTCAAACTGGTGAGGTAGCTCTTCTTCATAATAGGTATTAATTCTACTCTTCCTTCCAGTCTCTGATAAGGAAGAGAAAGGGTTAGGCCCCTGTTGGATAATGACAGGGAAGGACCTGGGTGAGGGGTTGAATGTGAAGGAAGTTAGCCTATGTTTGAAAGTCTACTCTGGGCCCTTAAATTCACTAGACTTAGATCCTTAACAGCAAAGACTAGATCGCTACCCTCACCACCTGGCAGGCAGTGACAGTGCTTAGTAAATGTTTGAATCTAAACTGCTAAATTGGAGTTCCCATCATGGCGCAGCGGTTAATGAGTCCGAACAGAAACTATGAGGTTACGGGTTCGATCCCTGGCCTTGCTCAGTAGGTTAAGGATCCGGCGTTGCCGTGAGCTGTGGTGTAGGTTGCAGACATGGCTCAGATCTGGCGTTGCTGTGTGGCTGTGGCGTAGGCTGGCAGCTGTAGCTCCAATTAGACCCCTAGCCTGGGAACATCCACATGCTGTGGGTGTGGCCCTAAAATGCCAAAAAAAAAAGAAGAAGACATAAACTGCTAAATTCCCTCATTTAATCCCTACAATAACCCTATGAGGTAAATGATTTTACACACATTGTATAGATTAGGATACAAAGGCTTAGAGAATTTAGTAGCTTTGCTCAAATTCAGACTCATGGGACTGTGCATGTAGAAAATGTCTGTGGTGCATTGCCAATGCTGGACAGTGGTTTCAGGGTAAGAGGTGAGGCAGAGAGGGTAGCTCTTTCTCTGTACTGGTCTGGGTTTGAGCAGGGTTTCTTGGCCTTGACGTTTGATACTTGAGGCTGGGTAGTTCTTTGTTGGGGGGTGGGGGCGTGGAGGGGTGTCTGACCTGTGTTGGTGAGCTGTTTACCAGTATCTCTGGCCTCTACCCACTAGATGTCAATAGCACACCCTCCCACTCCACCACATGCTGACAATCAGAAATGTCTCCAGTCATTGTGGAGGGTTAAAATCACCCCCGGTTGAGAACCACTGCTATAGTGGCTCACAGAGCTGGGCCAGTGCAGCCCAGGAGCCTCTTTATACTCAAAGAGAGTGACTTAGGAGTTCCTGTCGTGGCACAGGGGAAATGAATCTGACTAGGAACCATGAGGTTGCGGGTTCGATCCCTGGCCTTGCTCAGTGGGTTAAGGATCGGGCATTGCCCTGAGCTGTGGTGTAGGTGGTAGATGTGGCTCAGATCCCATGTTGCTGTGCCTGTGGTGTAGGCTGGCAGCTGCAGCTCTGATTTGACCCCTAGCCTGGGTACCTCCATATGCCGCAGGTGTGGCCCTAAAAAGCAAAAAAAAAAAAAAAAAAAAAAAGTTACTCTTCCCCTGTCTTTCCTCCCTACAAAGTCAGCAGTAGAGAACCTACTACACAAACACAAGTTGACCTTGGCCAGTTCTAAGTTATAGCCCATTTCTGTACCCTTTATTCTCCTTCCTCTCTGTAGATTTCTGTTTTTCCCTTCCTTGGATCCCTCCTCCCACCCCAGCCCTTTCTCCCATTTAGGCTAAAGTTATGCTTTGTATGAGAACCGCACCCCATGGGCACTGGAGTAGCGGTCACTCAGAGTGTTTTTGAATTTTCTGGTAAAATCCAGGCCCTTTCTGCTATCAAACTTTACTCTAGTCCCTGAGGCTGGTTGGCTCTCTCCCACATGGTCTCCTTTGTCATATGGAGATACCAGTCATATTTTTGAGATTCCATCCATTATTAACAAAATGGTGGAGTCAGATCTATCTGAATCCAAGGCCCATGCTCTTACCTTTACCCCTGTAGGTAAGAATCACTTGGAGGTCAAGTTGCCAGATTTTGAGAAAAATAATAAAACGCAACCAAAGAAACAAAAATAAGACACCCAGTTAAATTTTACCTTGAAAAAATGATGTACCGAAAAGTACAAATATTTATAATAAAAATTATTTGTTGTTTATCTGAAATTTGAAATTACTGGAACCTTTTGAATTTTATCTGGCAGCCTTGCCTGAAAAGCTTATTGAAACACAGATTGCTGGGCCTCACTTCCTGGAGATTCTGATTCTGTAGGTCTGGATGGGGCCTGAGAATTTGCACATGCTGGTCTAGAGCCTGCTTTTGAAATCCATGGCACATAGGTTCAATGGTGAAAGATAAAAATGTTCCTGTGAAGCTTTTCCCTTTGATCTTCACATCCCATCAAAACCGAAGGGAAGAAATGGCTAAAACTTAAAGCAGGATTCTACTTTTTTAAGTACTGAACCACCCGATCAGAAATCCATTGGTGAGAGTATATGAATTTTTATTGATAACACTAGCCTGATAGCACATCAAAACTATGAATTTTGAACAATAATAAAAAGTATTCTAAAAGTGAGTTTAGGAAACTTTATTCATTCCATATACCAAAGCCATTAGTCATTGCTCAATTTTGATTGCGTCAATGAGAAGGCTTCGTTTTATAAACTGATTTTTGAGAACTATGTGATTATCACAGTCTTTAAAATTTTTCTTTAATCACTGTTTTCGCTAATCAAAGCAATGATGTATGCTCACTAAATTTTAAACAAACAACCTAGAAAGTTGTGACTTTGAAAAATTCTCAATAATCCTAGTCCTAAGAGATAAGCTCTGTTAACTATTTGCTGTACATTTATAGAGGCCCTTTGCATAGTGCTGATATGTATAGTTTACTTATTTTTTAACAAAAATTAAATCATCATGAATTCATGGATTTGAATGTATTTGATATCTCAGAAATCAAATATTGCACATTTTCTGCCCCAAACCTGGAATCAGCCACTTCTCCAAAAAGCCCTGGTTTCTTTTTAGTGGGAAATAATATTTCAAGGCCACAGTCTAGATGCTAGCAATGTTCGTAGCTGCAGGGGTGGTCACTGTTTCTAATCCTTTTAAGAAAAAATACCTAATGAGTTCACACAGATCCTTTTATTTTTATTTTTTTTATTTATGTTTGTCTTTTTGGGGCCATACCTGGGGCATATGGAGGTTCCCATATCAGAGCTACACCTGCTGGCTTATACCACAGCCACAGCAAAATCTGATCCAAGCCACGTCTGCGACATACACCACAGCACATGGCAACCTCGGATGCTTAACCCACTGAGTGAGGCCAGGGATCAAACCTGTGTCCTCATGGATACTAGTCAGATTCGTTTCCGCTGAGCCACGATGGGAACTCCCACACACATACTTCAGAGTCAGGCCTACGGGTTTTATTGAACTCCTGTGTTATATCTGAATCTCCATTATTTCAAACTTGAAAATCTTTGGTCCCAAAGATACGGGGAATAATAGACTATCATGTAATTACTCATCTGCTTTATCCCACTAACATACACAACTGTCTCAGAAAAACAATGTTAATACTACCACCACCAATATGATTACAAAAGCAAAATTTTTTGCACATTGTCTCTCCATTTCCCCCTTTTTTATAGCCATCATATACTATACTCTTACTTAGAAGCGTCATTGAATCTTAGTTCTACAAATGTGTTATTACCTTTATTTAGTGCTCACTACCAGTTCTATTCAATGTATTTCTAGTTATTTTGGTTTTCTTTTTTCTTTTTTTTTGTCTTTTTAGGGCTGCACCCGCAGCATATGGAGGTTCCCAGGATAGGGGTGTAATCGGAGCTGTAGCTGCTGGCCTACACCACAGCCACAGCAACACGGGATGCGAGCCTTGTCTGTGACCTACACCACAGGTCATGGCAACACCGGATCCTTAACCCACTGAGTGAGGCCAGGGATCGAACCTGCAACCTCATGGTTCCTAGTCGGATTTGTTAACCACTGAGCCATGACGGGAACTCCCTATTTTGGTTTTCTGAAGTTTGTGCTCTAGTAGATTCCTCAGGTAGGGTTCACAAGATCGATCTTTCCTGAATGACTGCATGTTGATAATTGTAATATGTTGATAATAGCTTGTAGCCTCTAATCTAGAAAGGCAGTTTGCTGCCATAACAAGATATCACAAAGTATCACAAACTGGGTGACAAATAACAGAAATTTATTTTCTCACAGTTCTGAGGGCCAGAAATCCAAAATGAAGAGTTTGCAGGTTTGATTCCTTCTCAGGTCTTTCTGTTTGACTTGCGGATGGCCAAGTGTCCAAGTTCACTGTGTCCTTGAACGATCTTTTCTATGTGCATGTACATTCCTTTGTGCACAGTATCATTCTGTGTGTCCAAATTTCCTCTATGAGAACGGTTGGCTTGAATGAGGGCCCACCCTAATGGTCCTATTTTAGCAAATATGGGTCACATTCTAAGGTTAGTGGGCTTCAACTTAAGAAGGCTAGAGGGATACAGTTCAGCTCACACCAGTCAGGTTGGCTAGATATAAAATCTTCAGCTCACATTTTCTTTCCTTGTATATTTTGATTATGCAAATTAATTTTCTTCTGACATAAACCATTGCTGCCAATACATCTGATTTTCTTTCCCTTGTTCTCTCTACCTGGACACATAAGATTTTTTTCTTTTTTTAATAATGATTTTTATTTTTCCATTATAATTGGATTACAGTGTTCTGTCGATTTTCTACTGTATAGCAAAGTGTCCCAGTTACACATACAGATTTTTTTCTTTAAAGTCTAGTAATTTTACTGTGATATGATCATTCGGGGTTAATTTTCTCAGTTATACAAATTCCCTTCTTAAATGTTATTCCAAGTCTGTTAATAGTTATTTCAGGCAGTTCCATTGTGGCTCAGTGGGTTAAAACCGATTAGTATCCACGAGGACACAGTTTCGATCTCTGGCCTTGCTCAGTGGGTTAAGGATCTGGTGTTGCCACGAGCTGTGGCGTAGGCCACAGAATTGGCTCAGATCTAGCACTGCTGTGGCTGTGGTGAGGGCCAGCTGCTGCAGCTCCGATTTGACCCCTAGCCTGGGAACTTCCATATACCACAGGTGTGGCCTTAAAAAGAAAAAAAAAAGCTATTTCAGAAACACTTTCTTACAGCCTTTATTACTTATTCTGTTCCTTGCTTTTGTTTTCTTCTTTGTATATTGGATTTTCTTTAACTCTTTAAATTTATCACTTTTTCTTAAATACTTTCTCTTTTTGATTTAAAAAAATCCTTCTTTTCATTTTCTTTTTCTCTTAAGGCATCATGTGTTGAGTTTATTCACTTTTGTGCTCCTTCTAGTTTAGAATTCATTTCTGATTTTTTCCTTTTATTTCCAATTTTTGAGTTTTTCTAATCTGATTTATGTTGTTCTTTCATATCTTGTATCATTTTCTTAATGTGTTTTTAGTTATTTTAAAATAGTAGGTTAGGAGTTTTCTTGTGGCACAGCAGGTTAAGGATCCAGTGTTTTCACTGCAGGGTTCGGGTCACTGCTGTGGCACAGGTTCAGTCCCTAGCTTGTGAACTTCCACATGCTGTGGGTACAGCCAAAAAAATTAGGTTACAGCTTTTACATTTTGTAGTGTTATTTATCTGTCCTGCTTTTGTTGTCAAGTGTTATTAGCCTTATTTTTTCATTATAATAAGTATAATCTTGATCCTTTTTTGTTGCTCATTTTTACATGAAAAGTTTTTTTTTAAACAGGAAGGCTGGATTTTGAGTAGATTCTCTAATTTCTTTCTTTCTTTTCTTTCTTTCTTTTCTTTTCTTTTTTTTTTTTGGAAATTCCTGGGTCAGGGATCTAACCCATGTCACAGGTGCGACCTATGCCACAGCTGTGGCAACATCAGCTCCTTAACCTGCTGTGCCACATGGGAACTTCCTAGATTTTCTAATTTCATGGCTTTTGAACGCCCTCTTCTGTTGCTTTTGTGTAATTTTTTAAAAAACAATATAGTGCTGCTCCCCTCCCTTATTTTCATCTGGGCTTTTGCCGCACTGCCTTGTTCTGATTCTATTCCCAGGAGTTTTTCCTCATGTGGGTTTCATCTTAGAATGAAGCTTTAGCTGGATAGTTTTGAGAGTGCATGGGGCTCACAAAATTCCAGGCCCAGATTATTCCAGCCTCATTAGGTCTTACTACTGCCCTGTTAGAAGCATATGCAAAACCTGTCCCAATTTTAGCTGTTCTCCTTAAACTGACCCTCCGAGTTTTCCAATGAGTAATTCTGGCTATTTGGGGAGTCTCTGGTCTGTTAGATGCCCTATTGTTTCCCTCTGCTTCCTTTTGCTAAAACTCACACGTGTCTTACAGCTACTGGTAATTTGTCCCCTTTCCTCATATTTGGGGGTTTCAGAATAACAAGATATCTTGTTGTCTAGTTTTGTTGCAGATATCGTCCATGGGTTTTGAGTTTTGCTATCCTATTTTCTGTTTCTATAGAGGAACTTGGAGCAATTGAGAAACTATGCCACCTTACCACCTTCCAAGAATCATCCTATCTATTAGGTTTTAATTGCAAGTATTACATCTCTCATTTTTACAAGTTTTAAAAGTTCTTAGTCAACTTTCTGAAATATTATCATGCAATAAGATGTAATAAAATGTACCTATTTTATAGGTAGTTTGATGAGTTTTGGCAAATGAATACACCTGTGTATCTACCACCACTGTCAAGAGAGAACATTTTTACCATCCCAGAAACTTCCCTTGTGCTCCTTCCCAGTCAATCCTTCTCACTCATGGCACTAGTCAGCCATTTATTTGCTTCCTGTTACGAAGGATTTGCCTTTTCCAAATGGCATATAAGTAGAATCAACAGGGAGTTCCCTGGTGTTAAGGACTCAGCGTTGTCACTGCTGTAGTGCAGGTTCAATACCTGGCCTGGGAACTTCCGCATGCCGCTGGTGTGGCCATGCGGAAGTTCCCTTAGTAGGATATCTCTTGGGCCAGAGATCAAATCCAAGCTGCTGCAGTGACAACGCCCTTAACCTGCTGCGCCACAGGAGAGCTCCAACAGTAGGTATTTTTTTGTGTCTGGGTTCTTTTTCACAGTGTAATGTTTTTGAGATTCATTCATGTTGTTGCTTTTATCAATAATTCGTTCCTTTTTAATGCTGTGTATCCCTTTTATGGATATGCCACCGTTTATTCACTTATTCTCCTGTTGATGGATTTGTAATGTTTGGCTATTATGAAAAAAGCTGCTACAGATATTCTCATACATGTCTTCTGATGGATATATGCGTTAATTTCTGTTGAATGTTTTCCTAAGAAGTAGAATTGCTGAGTCATAGAGTTAAGTGTATGTTTAAGCGTTATTAGATGCTGTCAACTAGTTTTCCAAAGTGGTTATATCAATCTCCACTGCCATTAGTAATTATCAGTGTTCAGATTGCTCCGCATTCTTGTCAAAATTGGTATTTTTAGTATATTTTTTAAAATAATCTTTCTGGTGGAAAGATGTGTTCTACTAATTTTTTGACAGTGAGTTGCTCATTTTCCTTAGGAAGTTATTTGTGGGAATTTTTTGAGGTATAAGGTAAAAGGACCTTCTTTCTGAAATTTCTTGTATTTGCTTCTGCAAGGCACTTTTGGGCAATGGTCTGGGACTGTGTAAACTAAATCAGGGTTTTTTGACCACCAGATGGTGTGTATTTGAACTATAAACTTAAGCAAGGACCAGCTTATTGTTCAATTTCTCAAGGACATGATTTTCTCCTCTGTTATGTTCAGAGCCAAGGCAATCTTTTTTTCACTTCTCCGGAGCTGAAGAAGTAGGGTTTGGTGAGGTTACTTTCTAGTTTGCCCCTACTTAAGGCTGTAGCCCTTTCAGGATCCAGCTAAAACCCAGGGGTACAGGAGGAGGGCCTTTTTTTAGATTCTCCACCTTGGAGAGATCTAGGAACCCACAAATGTTTTAACTGAAGGTCACCAGGCTTTGCAAATCCAATGCTCCCAGGGCAAAAACAGCTTCAGTGTGTCACACGTCTATATTGGTTCCCTTTTATTTTGTCGTGTTAATTCATTTTTATCTTGCCAGTTCTTTGACGCTTTTAATAAGGTGTTTTGTTTTACCCAGTCTCTTTAAGTGGTTTTCTGTGCAAGGATTGGTTCAGATACCTGGTCCACCATATAACCAGGAATGAAAATTTTTCTTCATATTTCTGTCATTATTTTCTTATACAGTTTTTGTTTGTCTTTTCTGGAGTATTTGCATTTCTGAAAACATCTTTTTGCACTCATATTTGATTGGTGGTTTGGCTAGATTTCAAATTCTAGGTTCAGAATAAATTTCCCTCAGAATTTTATTTTCGTTTATGTATTTTTTTGGCTACACCCGCAGCATATGGAAGTTCCAGGGCCAGGGATCAAATCTGAGCTGCGGGTGTGACGTATGCCACAGCTGTGGCAATGCCAGATCCTTAACTCACTGCAGCACAGTGGGAATTCCTCCCTCAGAATTTTTGTGTTATCTAGCATCCAGTGTTGCTAATGAGAAATCTGATTTTTGTTTCGTTATGGGTAACCTGCTTTTTCTTTCTGGAAGCATTTACAATTTTTCTCCATTTCTGATAGCGTAAAATGATATAGTGTCTAAGTATGGGTCTTTTTTTCCCTTCGGTCTTAGTAGGACCTTAAAAATCTTCTCTTCTCTGGATTACCTGTTTCCTCTGGGGTTAATTCTGCTTGCTCATCTTGTTCTTTCTTTTCATAATGCTGTTTTTCTTCATATTTCTGATGGTCTTTGATCGTCTCTTCATAAATGAAAGAATAGTTAGTTCATATTGGTTCTTCTACTCTATGTATGTAAATCCATTTTCTCACTAGTTCTTTCCTCTGAATAGGGGATTAGACTAGATGTTTGTGTAACTGGTCAGGGCTTGTGACTAGCAGCCTTCTCCTTTAGACTTGGGTTTGGAAGTTTCCTCTAGGCTGGGGGACCCCAAATGCCAGATTAAGAAGAGTTTTCATTTGCCATGGGGCACCAACACCTATACTACCCTTAGTTTTCTGCAGGTGTTTATTCTATTTCTACTGAATCCTCATCTTCTTTTTTCTTTTATTTTCTTTTCTCTTTTTTCTTCCTTTCTCTCTTTTCTTCCTTTCCCTCCCTACCTCCCCCCCCCCCCCCGGCCTTCCTTCCTTCCTTCCGGGAGGTACAATTCGATTAACTATGCTGAGTGTGGTGATGATGGGTCGGGAGCCAATGGGGACATTTGTTTCATAGACAGGTTTTCAGTTCACCACTTAGTTTTCAGACTCCCTTCTTACTTTGACCTTGAATACTTGCCAGCTCTGAAATGGGAGTCTTTCTGGGATTCTGCCAGGTACATTGGCTTGTTCCATTCTGTTTCACCAGTTGACACATTTCCAATCTTCTAGAGATTTGCTAAGCCTGTTTTTTTCACTGTTAAGGGTTTATTCCTTTATTATCATTTAATGGATGTCAAAATGGAGGAGATAAGCACACATCTTTAGTCAGACATCTTCAATTAGAACTCTCTTATCTTTATAATGGCTTCATGGTAGACCTTTGTGTGGATGGAATATAGTTTATTAAATGTCCAACTGATGGACATTTGGGTTCTTTCCAGTTTCTCACTATTCAGACAATGCTGCAGTAGACATCCTTTGTATGTATGTCTTTGGGCACCTATGCAAGTGTTTCTGTAAGATGAATTCATAGAAGTAAATTTGGTAGATATTGCCAAATTGCTCTCTTAAAACATAGATCCACATCACACTCCAACTAGCAGTGAATGAGAATATTTTTCCCCCACATCTTCACAACACTGTCATTTATCTTTTTCCATCTTTGCCACTCAAATGGACAAAAGTCTGCTCTCATTGTTTTAATTTGTATTTCTTAAATATAAGTGAGATTGAGCATTTTTTCAGATGTATTGGTCATTATCCAATTTCTTCTGTGAATCTCTTGTTGATTCCTTTGCCCATATTGTTCATCTTTTTCCAGATGATTTGTAGGAATTCTTTTTATATTATGCATCATAATTCTGACTCCAGGTTTACATAATTAATAAGTTTTGGATGTGTAGAATGAAACAAAATTAAGCGAGCTCCTTTACCACAGGATTTTAAAAAGTCTTTAGTGTGACAATGTACATTGTAAAGAAGTAAATTTAGTGATGCAACATTTCTCAAAATAATCTGATCACAGAACTACATTTTTCTTGGAGTATCTTAAGAAACTAATTTTGAGAGGCCAGTTTGAGAACTGCTGTCTTACCAAGAAATTAAGATTAATGAAAGTGAAGATGATGTCTATCTTATTCACCATTGTGTATGCGGCATCCAGCGCCTGGTATGTAGTAAATGCTAAGTAAATATTTCTTAAATAGGACTTCCCATCATGGCTCAGCAGAAATGAATCTGACTAGAATCCATGAGGACGCAGGTTCCATCCCTGGCCTCACTCAGTGGGTTAAGGATCCAGTGTTGCCATGAGCTGTGGTATAGGTCACAGATATGGCTTGGATCTGGCATTGCTGTAGCTCCGATTCGACCCCTAGCCTGGGAACCTCCAGATGCCATGGGTGTGGCCCTAAAAAGACAAAAAAAAAATATGTTTCTTACATAAATTAATAAATACATTTTTAATGTGCAATAAATGAGCATTTTTTCACCTCCTAGTATGGTACTCTGATAAGCACTATTCAAGATGTAGAATTGCTGTATTTCATCTAATGTGAAATATCATTGACAATAAGATATATCACTGTTTCATGCACCAAGAAATGAAAGAAATTCACTTTGTTGTACACCGTAAACTAGCACAACATTGCAAATCAAATATGCTTCAAAGGAAGGAAAAGGAAGAAAGAAAGAGAAAAAAGGAAGAAAGGAAGAAAGAGGGAGGGAGGGAGAGAGGAAGGAAGAAAAAAAAGGAGTTCTGTGGCACAGCAGGTTATGGATCTGGCAATGTCACTGCAGCGGCTTGGGTCGCTGCTCTGGCTTGGATTCAGTCCCTGGCCTGAGAATATCCACATGCCTCGGGAACGGCCAAAAAGAAAGAAAGAAAGAAATACAGCCAATTAAATTATAACCCAGTGTGATTTTAGCTCATAATTTATATTTTATAATTGTTGACAGTGTTCTTTAAGACTTTTTTTGGCTGAACCCATGATATGCAGAAGTTCTGGGACTACGAATCGAACCCACACTGTGACAACACAGGATCCTTAACCCACTAGGCCACCAGGGAACTCCAAGGCATTTTTAAAACATCATATTTGGAATCTGACTCTTTTTGAATTACTCTTTTGAATTACTTTTTGGCTCAGTCAATATATTCTGGATTTTCCACACAATATTATTCCCTTTGCCGTTAAAAACATTGGTGATGCAGTATTTCTGGTGGTGGGTGGGGGTGGGGGGTTTTCTACTTTTGTCCAGGGTTTTCCTCCGAGTTACTGACAACCATTTTGTGTTTTGATGCTGGTACTTTCTTGATCTTACCAGAAGGTGTCAGGCAATGACAGTTACATCACAACTGCTGCCTGGCCAACAGCACTTGAAAATTTCAGAAACGTTAAAAACATGAAGAAATGTGTTTTTTAATTGATGAAATGCTGTTAGATATTATGACTGTGCCTTCCTGAATTCTGCACTTATCTTTAGCTGAATTTATTTTTCTCTTTTCCTTCATAGCCCTGCTTTTTAAAAGAGCAGCCTGTATCCTGTATCTACTGTCTCCCTTTCCTCCCCTTTCATTCACCCCTTAATCCATTGCATTCAAACCCCCACTGCTCAGTGGTGGACTGTTCTCAGTCCTTATACGGATTCGTTCACCCATCAGTGAATCCTTATAAGTCTATTTAGAAAAAATAACAATAGTAAGGAGTAAGTCATAGAATCTCACAGCTAGATCTTCTAATTCTGCCCTTTTTTTTTTTTTTTTTTTTAAATATGGCAAACCATCACATAGTTTAACACTGTCTATGGCTCCTTTCCTATCTGCCCATTTTGGATTCATTTTTTTTAAGTTCAGTAGTTCTAGTTTTTTTAGCCAGTCCTCAAATGAAGAAAGGTTTCCAGAAAACTTCCCGTCTTGGTTGCCTTGACCTGAGCTTACATGTAGGTGGCAGCGACCCTTCTCAGATGTGGAGCCCCAAGAGAAATGCACAATGCCCTCAGGGGAACCACAGTGACCTAGCACTCCTTTTATTATTACTGGCTAGCTTTTGCTCCCATCCTTGCACACGTTGTTTCAAACCCTCCCTCCTCTCTTCTCAGGTTGCCTGCTCCATCTGTGCTCCCTCCCATTCTGAAGATATTCTTGCCTTCCCTTCATAAAGAAAACGGAAGACAAATATTAGATCCTCTACTTCTTTTAGTTACATTTGTGTTCAGCCTTTTCTGTTTACCTCCCTTTGTGAAAAGCTAATCTTCTACCTGTGCTCAGAGTGCTATATCCTCCCATCTCTACAGGATCCTGGCTTGGCCAATATTATTCTTTCTTATCTCTCAAGCCTTTTTTATCTTCATCACAGATTCTTGCCCTCTGCTGGTAAAAATGCTTTAGAATCTACTGTATTGCGGAAAAAAAAAAACACTTCACTAATTCTATATCCAGCTTTCAATTTATTTTCTTTCTTTTTTAAAAAGAAACTTTATTTAAATGTTTTATTAATATTTATTTTTTGATACAAAATTCAAAAGTTATAAAAGGGCATATCAGGAAAAGTTTCCCTACCATTCTTATCCTAGTGGGAACCAGGGTTTTCAGTTTCTCTATATCTTTGTGCAGCTCAGCCCTAATGCCCTAAGGCATCCATTGTATGTAATGAATAAACTTATCGCAGTGCATATAAAATGGCCTTAGTTATTTACAGTTCTTAGAATTAAGAAAATAGTCACACAAACAATTTTCTATAGGGCTTTAATCTCTGAACCCCAGTTGAGAAAAGCTGTGGAGATAAATTATGTATTTACAAGTAATTGTGCATGTATATATAATTTTTCTTCTTTTTTTTAGAGAAATGGTTCAATCTTACAAGCCATCTTGCATATCTATTTGAGATTTATGTAAGTATATCTATTCTTTCTATTAGACATGTAGATATAGATGCATATGTGTACATCCACAAACCTTAAGAGTTCCCTCATTTTATTGTGTCCTTTTTTTAGATTCCACATGTAAGTGATAGCATATGATATTGGTGTCTCACTGTCTGACTGACTTCACTTAGCATGGTAATTTCTAGGTCCATCCATGTTGCTGCAAATGCCGTTATTTCTTTCCTTCTAATGGCTGAGTAATAAGAGTTCCCTCATTTAAAAAAAAACTCACTGGTATCTTTTTTTAAAAAAAGCTTTATTGAGCTATAATTCACTTACCATGTAACTCACCTATTTTAATGGGGTTCAGTATGTTCAAAGAGTTAGCTGTATGACCATCACAACAATCAGTTTTAGACCACTTTTATCACCTAAAAAAGAAACCCCATACCCATTAGTAGTCATTCCCATTTCTTCTCAACCCTCCCAGCCCCTGGCAGCCACTAATCTATTTTCCATATCTATAAATATGCCTATTCTAGATATATCATACAAATGGAATCATATAACGTGTGGTCTTTTGTGACTGGTTTCTTTCACTTAGCATATTGTTCTCAAGTTCATGTTATAGCATGAATCAATACTTCATTTCTTTCTTTGGTTCTTTTTTTTTTTTTTGGCTGTGCCCACGGCGTGTAAAAATTCCCAGGCCAGGGACTGAACCCTTGCTGCAGTTGCAAATTGCCCCACAGGTGTGGCAACACTGGATCTTAACCGGCTTCGCCACAAGGAAACTTCCAGTCATTTGTCTTTCCGATCACAGCCATCCTAGAGGGCATGAAGTGGTACATTGTGGTTTTGATTTGCATTTTCCTGATGGCTAGTGATGTTGAGCATCTTGTCATGTTCTTTTTGGCCATTTGCATAACTTGGAATATGTCTATTCCGATCCTTTGCCCATTTTAAAATTGAGTTATTTATCACATATCTTATTTTTATGGCCAGATCCTTTAAACCACTACACTGGGCCAGGGATCAAACCTGCGCCTCCAAAGTGCCCCTAGCTGCTGCAGTCGGGATTCTTAACCCACTATGCCACATGGCTTTCAAGGTTCACCCATGTTGTGGCATGTATCAGAACTGTATTCCTTTCCATTGCTGAATAGTACTTCATTGTATGTATATACCACATTTTGTTCATCCATTTATCAATTGATGTGTACTTGAGTTGTTTCTACCTTTTGATTATGGTGAATAATGCTGCTATAAACATTGATGTACAAGTATGTAGAGGGTTTTTTTTTTTGTTTTTTTCATGTGTTTTGCTTTTTAGGGCTGAACCTATGGCATATGGAAATTCCCAGGCTAAGGATACAATCGGAGCGGTAGCCGCGGGCCTATGCCACAGCCATAGTAACTTGGGATCCAAGTCGTGTCTGCGACCTAACCACAGCTCACGGCAGCACCGGATCCTCGACCCGCTGAGTGAGGCCAGGAATTGAACCCGCGCCCTCATGGATACTAGTCCGGTTCGTTTCTGCTGAGTCACGATGGGAACTCCCTGTTTATTTTTTTATTTTTATTTTTTTGTCTTTTTAGGACCACACCCACAGCATATGGAAGTTCCCAGGCTAGGGGTGCAATCAGAGCTGCAACTGCCTGCCTACACCACAGCCACAGCAACAGCAACGTAGGATTGGAGCTACGTCTGCAACCTACAGCCCAGCTCACGGCAATGCCAGAAGCTTAACCCACTGAGCAAGGCCAGGGATTGAACCCACATCCTCATGGATACTGGTTGGATTCGTTTCTGCTGAGCCACAACGGGAACTCCTGTTTGTAGATTTTCAGATGATGGCCTTTCTAGCTGCTGGAAGGTGGTACCTCATAGTAGTTTTGATTTGAGTTTCTCTAATAATTAGTGATGCTGAACATCTTTTCATGTGTTTTTTGGCCACCTGTATATCTTCTTCGGAGAAATGTCTGGATCTTCTGCCCATTTTTTGATGGGGTTGTTTGTTTTTTTGATATTAGCTGCAGGAGATTTTTGAGATTAATCCCTTGTCAGTTGCTTTGTTTGCAAATGTTTTCTCCCATTCTGTGGGTTGTCTTTTCGTTTTGTTTAGGGTTTGTTTCCCTTGCTGTGCAAAAACTTTTAATTGGGTCCCATCTTTTTATTTTTGTATTTATTGTCATTACTCTAGGAGGTGGATCTGAGAAGATACTGCTGTGGTTTATGTCAAAGTGTTTAGCCTATGTTTTCCTCTAAGAGTTTTATAGTATCCACTCTTATGTTTAGGGCTTTAATCCATTTTGAGTTTATTTTTGTGTATGGTGTTAGAGAGTGTTCTAATTGCATTCGTTTACATGGAGCTGTCTAGTTTTCCCAGCATCACTTGTTGAAGGGACTGTCTTTTCTCCATTGTATGTTCTTTCCTCCTTTGTCATAGATTAGTTGACTGTAGGTGCGTGGGTTTAATTCTGGGCTTTCTATCCTGTTCCACTGATCTATATTTCTCTTTTTGTGCTGGTACCATACTGTTTTGATGACTGTAGCTGTGTAGTATGGTCTGAAGTCAGGGAGCCTGATTCCTCCAGCTCCATTTTTCTTTTTCAGGATGGCTTTGGCTATTCGGGATCATTTGCATTTCCAAACAAACTTTAAAATATTTTGTTCTAGTTCTGTGAAAAATGTTCTTGGTAATTTGATAAGGATTGCTTTGAATCTGTAGATTGCCTTGTGTGGTATAGTCATTTTGACAATATTGATTCTTGCAATCAAAGCGCATGGTATATCTTTCCATCTGTGTCATCTTTGATTTCTTTCATCAGCATCTTATAGTTTTCAGAGTACAGGTCTTTTGTCTCTTTAGGTAGATTTATTCCTAGTTTTTTGTTTTTTGATGTGATGGCAAATGGGACTGTTTCCCTAATTTCTCTTTCTGAACTTTATTAGTATATAGGAATGCAGTTGATTTCTGTGTATTAATTTTTTTTGTCTTTTTGCCTTTTATATAGAGCTGCACCCACGGCATATGGAGGTTCCCAGGCTAGGGGTCTAACAGGAGCTGTAGCTGCTGGCCTTCGCCACAGCCACAGCAATGCGGGATCCGAGCCACATCTGCAACCTTCACCACAGCTCACGGCAACGCCAGATCCTTAACCCACTGAGCAAGGTCAGGGATCGAACCCTCAACCTCATGGTTCTCAGTCGGATTCGTTAACCACTGAGCCACGAAGGGAACTGCTGTGTATTAATTTTGTATCCTGCAACTTCATTTTTTTTCCTGCAACTTTTTCATTGATGAGCTTTAGCACTTTTCTGGTAACATCTTTAGGATTTTCTAGGTATAGTATCATGTCATCTGCGAACAGTGATAGTTTTACCTCTTCCTTTCCAATTCGGATTCCTTTTATTTCTTTTTCTTCTCTAATTGCTGTGGCTAGGACTTCCAAAACTATGTTGAATAGAAGTGGCCAAAGTGGACATCCTTGTCTTGTTCCTGATCTCAGAGGGAATTCTTTCAGCTTTTCACCATTGATAATGATGTTATCTGTGGGTTTTTCATATATGGCCTTTATTATGTTGAGGTGGTTCCCCTCTATGCCCACTTTCTGGAGAGTTTTTATCATAAATGGGCGTTGGATTTTGTTAAAAGTTTTTTTCTGCATCTACTGAGAGAGGGTTTTTCCTTCAGTTTGCTAGTGTGGTGTATCACATTGATTGATTAGTGGATACTGAAGAATCCTTGCATCCCTGGGATAAATCCCTCCTGATCATGGTGTATGAGCTTTGTAATGTATTGCCGGATTCAGTTTGCTAGTATATTTTTGCATCTATATTCATCAGTGATAGTGACCTGTAATTTTCTTTTTTTGTGTGTGGTATCTTTGTCTGCTTTTGGTATCAGGGTGATGGTGGCCTGATAGAATGAATTTGGGAGTGTTTTTTCCTCTGCAATTTTTTGGAATAGTTTCAAAAGGATAGATGTTAACTCTTCTCTAATGTTGTTTTTTTTTTTTTTTTTTTTTTTTTTTTTTTTTTTTTTTTTTTTTTTTTTTTTTTTTTTTTTTTTTTTTTTTTTTTTTTTTTTTTTTTTTTTTTGCTTTTTGCTTTTTAGAGCTACACCCGTGGCATATGGAGGTTCCCAGGCTAGGGATCTAATTGGAGCTACAGCTTCTGGCCTACGCCATAGCCACAGCAGCAAGAGGGGATCCAAGCCACATCTGCCACCTACACCACAGCTCATGGCAACACCGGATCCTTAACCCACTGAATGAGGCCAGGGATCGAACCCGCAACCTCATGGTTCCTACTTGAATTTGTTTCTGCTGCACCATGATGGGAGCTCCTCTTCTCTAGATTTTTGATAGAATTCAGCTGTGAAGCCATCTGGTCCTGGACTTTTTGTTTGCTGGAAATTTTTTAATCCCATTTTCAATTTCAGTACTTGTGATTTGTCCATTCATCTTCTCTATTTCTTTTTGGTTTAGTCTTGGAAGAATGTTCTTTTCTAAGAATTTGTCCATTTCATCTAGATTGTCCATTTTATTGGCATATGGCTGTTTGTAATAGTCTCTTATGATCCTTTCCATTTCTGTGATTTTTTTTTCCTTTTTTTAAGGGCCGAACCTGCAGCATATGGAACTTCCCAGGCTAGGGGTTGAATTAGAGCTGCAGTTGCCAGCCTACTCCACAGCCACAGCAACTCGGGATCCAAGCTGCATCTGCAACCTGCACCGAATATTGTGACAACACTGGATCCCTAACCCACTGAGCAAGGCCAGAGGTTGAACCCACATTCTCAGGGATTTTATTCAGATTCTTAACCCTCTGAGCCACAGCAGGAACTCCTCTGTATGTGTTTTAAAAAATAATTTTCAGGAGTTCCCACTGTGTCACAGTAGAAATGAATCTGACTAGGAACCATGAGGTTGCGCATTTGATCCCTGGCCTCACTCAGTGGGTTAAGGATCTGGTGCTGCCATGAGCTGTGGTGTAGGTCACAGACATGGCTTGGATCTGATGTTGCTGTGGCTGTGGTGTAGGTCAGCAGCTGCAGCTCCTATTTGACCTCTAGCCTGGGACTCTCCATATCCCGTGGGTGCAGCTCTAAAAAGCAAAAAGATAAAAAATAAAAAAATAATAAATTTCAGAGTTCCCATTGAGGCTCAACAGTAATGAAACTGGCTATTATCTGTGAGGATGCAGGTTTGATCCCTGGCCTTGCTCACTGTGTTAAGGATCCAGTGTTGCCATGAGCTGTGATGTAGGTTGAAGATGTGGCTGGGATCTGGCATTGCTGTGGCTGTGGTGTAGGCCCGCAGCTGCAGCTTTGATTCAACCCCTAGCCTCAGAACTTCCATATGCCACGGGTGTGCCCCTAAAAAGAACAAAACAAAACAAAATAGAACATGATTTAAAACCTAAGTTCCTTACATTCATTGCCACAGAAATGTCATCATGATAGAGATTATTTTGAAGCTTTGAAAAATTTTCCAAACTGTTTGAAAAAAATGTGTAACATAAACATTCACTAAAAAAAATAATTTTCACCAGTTATGTATGTTTCACTTGGGAGTAGATCTGCAGAGCTCCTCACATTGCCATTGGAAAGTGGAATCTCCTTCATCTTTATTTTTTAATTAAAAAATTTTGTTTGTCTTTTTAGGGCTGCATCCACGGCATATGGAAGCTCCCAGGCTAGGGGTCGAATCGGAGCTATAGCTTCCGGCCTACACCACAGCCACAGCAAGTTGGGATCCAAGCCACTTCTTTAACCTACACCACAGCTCACAGTAACGCCAATTCCTTAACCCACTGAGCAAGCCCAGGGATTCGACCCACGTCCTCATGGATCCTATGCAGTTTCGTTACCGCTGAGCCACAATGGGAACTCTCCTTCATCTTTAAAATAACTGCACAGTAGTTCCTTGAAAGGACCATACTTAATTTAACTAGTTCCATACTGATTGACATTTAGGTTATTTAGAAGACTTTACCAATAAAAATAATGCTGCAGTTAATAATCCCTTGTATATGCTAGTATATCTATAAGATAAATTTCAATTGCTGGGTCAAATAGTAGGAATATAAATAGCTTTGATAAATGTTGCCAAGTTGCGCTCTGTTTAGGGCTTCCACCAGTAATGTAAGGGAGTATCTATTTCTTCATAGTACTCTGGCTACCATAGCATATTATCAAAGTTTCTGGTCTTTGCTAGCCTTATTATGTGAAAAATGATTTTAGATATAGTTTTAATTAATATATTTCCTGTTGTAAATGAAGTTAATCTTTTCATGTGCTTTTGAGCCATGAACTTCCTTTTCTGTGTTCTATTTATATCTTTTGTTCATTTTTAAAATTGGGATGAATGTCTGTTTCTTATTGATTTGTAAGAGTTTTTAAACCCTTATTAAGAAGTTTAGCCCTTTGCCATATGAATTGCAAATTGTTTCCTTCAGTATGCCCTGTGTTTAAATTTTGTTATTTTGGATTTTAGAGTTTCTTTTATTTTTATGTGATCAAATTTACCATTCTTTTCTTTGTGACTTCTAGGTTTGAGTCATATTTAGAAGGGCATCTCCCCTCCCTGCTCTGAGATTAAGAAAACATTTCTATGATTCTTCCTAGTACTGTTATAATTAGTTATGGTTTCTTTTTTCTTTTAACCAATTTTTCAATTTGTGTATAATTAATGCACAGGAGTTCTCTTGTGGCTCAGTAGGTTAAGGATCTGGTGTTGTCATGGCAGTGGCTCAGGCTGCTGCTGTGGCAGGGGTTCTATCCCTGGCCCGGGCACTTCCACATGCCATGGGCATGGCCAAAAAGAGTATAATTAATTTATAATGTTATGTTAGTTTCAGGTGTGGTTTCATTTTTACACTTAAGGTCTTTTTTAAATACATATGAGATTTATTTTGTTGTGTCTTGGTACAAGATGTATCTGTGAATGTAGCTTATTTATTTCTAGATAGCTACCTATTTGTCCTCAAGAATAGGGATGATGTCTTCTTCATCTCTGTACCTCCAGTACCTAACATAATTCCTTGCCCACTGTAGGTTGTCTGTAAGTGTTTGAATGAACGAGATGGATACTCTGCTTTTCTTAGCATATTTAGTACTTGCCTTAATGTGGTGGACATACCTTAAAATGACCCCCAATTTGTCACAGTCTGTATAATCCTGTCCCCTTGAGTGCAGGTAGTACCAGTGACTTGCTTCTAATCTATAGAATATGGCAAAGGTCATGGTCTATCACTCTCCTGATTACATTAGGTTATATAAGACTGTATCTCAGCAAACTAGAATGAGAGAAGCTCTCCTTGCTAGCTTTGAAGAATCAAGCTGCTAGAAAATAAACTGCCAATGGAGAGGGCCATGTAGCAGGGAACTGCTGGTGGCCTCTAAGAGCTGAGAGTCTCAATCTCATAACCTCGACAAACCGAATTCTGCCAATAAATACGGGAGTTTGGAAGAGCATCCCAAGCTCCAGATGAGACCCCAGCCCTGGTTTATACCTTGATTTCTGCCTGGTGGGATCCTAAGCAGAGACAGCTTAATCTGTTTCGGCTCCTGACCAGCCTCCTGCCCCACAGAAACTGTAAGATAATAAATGGGGTTGTTTTAAGCTGCTGAAGTTGTGGTAATTTGTTACACAGCCATAGAAAACTAATATACTTAAATTGTTGACCCACTTAGAGCTTCCAGGTTTTCTTGATATTTTATGTCACTTCACTCTATCTTTATCCTTTGGAGTCAAGTTTTATTTTACTTTTTTGCTTTATAGGGCCACACCCGCGGCATATGGAGGTTCCCAGGCTAGGGGTTGAATCGGAGCTACAGCTGCTGGCCTCCACCACAGCCACAGCAACACAGGATCAGAGCTGCGTCTGCGACCTACACCACAGCTCACGGCAACGCCAGATCCTTAACCCACTGAGAGAGGCCAGGGATCAAACCTGTGACCTCATGGTTCCTAGTGGATTCGTTTCCGCTGTACCACAATGGGAACTCCTGAAGTCAAGCTTTAAAATTGAGTTGTGATGATTTTTATACACCTATAATTGTAATAAAATTCTTTAAGCAATGGGAAAACAATAAAAAGACAAAAGACAAAAAAAAATTGAATACATGGGAGTTCCCATTGTGGTGCAGTGGTAACGAATCCGACTAGTATCCATGAGGACGTGGATTTGCTCCCTGGCCCCACTTAGTGGGGCCATAAACTACAGTGTAAATCACAGATATAGCTCAGTTCTGGCATTGCCATGGCTGTGGTATAGGCCAGTAGCTGCAGCTCTTATTCAATCCCTAGCCTGGGAACCTCCATATGCTGCAGGTGTGGCCCTAAAAAGCATTAAAAAAATTGAGTATATTACTTTTAACTATTTATTACCATTAAATCTCACCTTCTTGGTTTGGAATCAGTGTTCTATCATGCAGATTATTTGATCGTTTTTTTTCTGTTTTTTATTTTTTTGCTTTTTAGGTCCGCATCCACAGCATATGGAAGTTCCCAGGCTAGGGGTCAAATCAGAGCTACAGCTGCCGGTCTATACCACAGCCACACAACACAGGATCCGCGTGGTGTCTGAGACCTATACCACATTTCATGCCAACGCCGGATCCTTTAACCCACTGAGTGAGGCCAGGGACTGAACCCGCATCCTCATGGATCCTAGTCGGGTTTGTTAGCCGCTGAGCCACGAAGGGAACTCCCTTTTTTAAAAAAAAGATTTTTATTTATTTATTTTTTTGATTGGTTTTATCTTCTCTTCTGCAAGTTCTTTCTGGATGGTTTCTCTCTGCCCTTTCCCTTTAATACAATGTAGACTTGTTCTTTCTTTTGAAATCTAATAGCATTCATTACTGTGCATTGTAATTATCTGCTGACAAGCTCAGCTTCCCCACTGGACTGTGAACTCCTCAAAGATAGGGACCTTGGAGTTCCCTGGTGGCTCAGTAGTTGTTAAGGATCTGGCATGGTCACTGCTGTGGCTCGGATTGCTGCTGTGTAGCACCATATCCCACAGGCTTAGTCCTATAAGACTGCCCCCCTCAACTTCAGACATCAATTCTAAGTCCGGATTGTCACCTGTGCTTCTAAAGTGCCAGCTACAGAGTGGAGGCTCCAAAGCTCCCTCCTTGAGCTTAATTACTTGCTCTAGTAGTTCACAGAACTCAGAGAAATATTTTAGTTACTAGATTGCCAGTTTATTATAGAAGGGTATAACTCAGGAACAGCCAAATGGGAGGAGATGCATAGGGCACGAGGAACGGGCAAGGGGATTTCATGCCCTCTCAGACCACACCACTTTCCCCAAATCTCCCTGTGTTCACCAACCCAGAAGCTCCCTGACCCCATCTTTTGGGGGTTTTATGGCAGCTTCTTTATATAGACAAGGTTGATTAAATTATTGGCTATTGGGGAGTTCCCACTGTGGTGCAGTGGGTTAAGAATCTGACTGCAGGGGCTTGGGTCACTGCTGAGGCACAGGTCTGATTTCTGGCCCCAGCCTGGCACAGTGGGTCAAAGGACCTGGTGTTGCCAGAGCTGTGGTGTAGGTCACAGCTGTGGCTCAGATTTAATTCCTGGCCCGGGGGACTTCCATATGCTGCGAGTGTGGCTAAAAAAAAAAGAGATTACTGGCCTTTGATGATTGATCCACCACCAGACTCTTCCCCTCCCCCAGGTCAGAGTGTGGGACTGAAAGTTGTTTCTCCCAGCAGCCAGCCCCCACTCCAAAAGCCACTCATTAGCATAACAAAAGACACCTTGATTGCTCTCCTCTTTTAGGAAATTCCTAGGATTTTAGGATCTCCGTGCCAGAAAGGAGGCAAAGACCCTTGCATGGAATTTCAGGAATTTTCAGGAGCCCTAAATATGTGAGTCACAGGTAGAATAGGCCAAATACACTTCACAGAATAGAGGATTGTTGCCAGCTCCTCCCTCTTTCTCCTGTCTACACCAGGAAAGTGTTCCCTACTTTTTGATAAAGAACCCCCAAGAGTTGGGAACAGAATCAAGAAACTACACCCTCTGAGTATAGTGTATTGTTTATGAGACAAGGACATTCCCCAAGCTTTTTTTTTTTTTTTTTTTAATCAAGGAAACTTGAATATCTTCCCTAATCTAAGGAAGAACTCAAAGTAATTCTTAGATCTAACAGAGTGGACCAGGTCTAATCCTCACATCTGGAATGTAATTGACCTAAAGAAAGTGAATTCACTTAATCATATGATCATTTGTTGGAGGTTACCAGAAAGTTGGTGTTCTATGAGAAGAATAGAAATAATGGAACCAAAAGTGAGAATTTGTGAGTATATTACCAGGCTTGACCTCCAGAGCAGACATAAATTTCTCCAGAGTACAGTACTGAAGTTAAGCCAACTAGTTTCTACTTGATGAAAAATATATCTAAGAATATCCAATTTCCTATTCATTGAAGCATTGTTTATAAAAGTGAAAATGTGGGAGTTCCCATCGTGGCTCATTGGTTAACGAATCCGACTAGGAACCATGAGGTTGCGGGTTCGATCCCTGGCCTTGCTCAGTGGGTTAAGGATCCGGCGTTGCCGTGAGCTGTGGTGCAGGTCTCAGATGTGGCTCGGGTCCCGCGTTGCTGCAGCTGTGGCAAAGGCCGGCAGCTACAGCTCCTATTAGGCCCCTAGCCTGGGAATCTCCATATGCTGCGGGTGTGGCCCTAGATAAGGCAAAAAGACAAAAAAAAAAGTGAAAATGTGAGAACATAAATTTACCATAATCATTATTTTAGAATACTTCAAAAGGAAATCACAGTAGATTTTGAAGAAGGTTCAATGGTAAGTATAACAGTTGCCATAGAACTATCATAAAATACCACAGACTGGGTGGCTTAAACAATAGATATTTATTTTCTCTTAGTTCTGCAGGCTAGAAGTCTAAAATCAAAGTGTTGGCAAGTTTGGTTTCTTCTGAGGCCTCTCTCCTTGGCTTGCAGACGACCACCTTCTTACTGTGTCCTCATGTGGTTTGTTTTTCACTGTGTATCCATCCCTGGTGCCTGTGTGTCCAAATTTCCTCTTATTAGCATACCAGTCAGACTGGATTAGGGCACAACCATGCTAACAGCCTCATTTTAACCTCATCACCTCTTTAAAGGCCCTGTCTCCAAATACAGTCACATCCTGAGGTGCTGGGAATTAGAGCTTCAACATCTGAATTTTGGAGGAACATGGGTTCAGTCCATAAAGGGAATAAGTCCAATGAGGGGAAATTTTTACAATATGAATAAAAAACAGGATATGATGTTTAATGTGGCTCTAATTGTATAAACATATGTAGAAAAAGACCGGAAGGAAATACTCAAAAATATTAATAATGGTGTTCTTAGGGTTTGGGGTTTATGAATAATTAAATTTTTTTTTCTTCTTTTATGCATTTCTGTATTTTCCAAATTTTCTACAATGAGCATGTATGCTGCAATGAGAAAAACACAGTAAAAGTAACATCAAAAATTCACTTTTGGGGGAGTTCCCGTCGTGCTCAGTGGTTAACGAATCCAACTAAGAACCATGAGGTTGCAGGTTCGATCCCTGGCCTTGCTCAGTGGGGTAAGGATCCGGCATTGCTGTGAGCTGTGGTGTAGGTTGCAGACGCGGCTCGGATCCCGCGTTGCTGTGGCTGTGGCGTAGGCCGGCGGCTACAGCTCCTGTTAGACCCCTAGCCTGGGAACCTCCATATGCTGCGGCTGTGGCTCTAGATAAAGGCAAGAAGACAAAAAAAAAGTTCACTTTTGGGAGTTCCCGTCATGGCGCGGTGGAAACGAATCCGACTAGGAACCATGAGGTTGCGGGTTCGATCCCTGGCCTGTTCAGTGGGTTAAGGATCCAGCGTTGCCATGAGCTGTGGTGTAGGTTGCAGAGGCGCCTCGTATCTGGCGTTTCTGTGGCTGTGGTGTAGGCCGGCGGCTACAGCTCTGATTCGACCCCCTAGTCTGGGAACCTCCAAATGCCGCGGGTGCGGCCCTAAAAAAAAAAAAAGAGTTTGTAAAAAAGGCATATAGATGAGCAACAAGTGGATGGAATCTAATTAAACTTCGAAAAACTTTTTGAGGAGCTTTTATTTCAAAGGTAATTAAAAAGAAATATCTTTTTCTTCCCTCGTAAAAAACCGGCAGCTTAGCAAGGTACCAGGCGCTGTGGTTAGAAGAGGAAAAAAATGATCTCTGCATTTGAGAAGGCCTGCTTGGCAGCGGTTACCAAAAATATGAACAAGATTATTTTATATAAGAAATGCTATGTTAGATATATAAACAGAAGAACAAGAGCTTAACAATACCTGAGTAGTGGATGTTAAGGTTTGCTTTGTTGTTGTTGTTGTTGCACCATGGAGTGGCTTGATGTGGGATCTCAGTTCCCAGACCAGGGATTGAACCCAGGCCTCAGTGGTGTGCTGAATCCTAACCACTAGACCACCAGGCAACTCCTTGGATGTTAAGACTTTAAGGAGTCAATACAAGTGGGCTTTTAATTCTCCTTAAGTCTCTGCCCTGAATTAGAGAGACTTACTCACCTGATTGTGCCACCTAGGCCACCCTCACAGAGAACAAATCAGAATGTACCCTCTCTGCAGGCGGGATAGCCTCAAAAGTGGGAACTCAGGAAGAGCTGAGCAGGACATCCCCAATATCTTCTCTCAGAGTCATTGGTCAAGATACTCAGTTTTCTTCCTGGACAGGAGTAGTGGGGAGGCATATAGGGAAAGAGGTTCGTTCTCTAAAAGTAGACATATCTGCCTGCTCTGACCCGTGGAGACTGGCCTCTCTCTGTCATACAGTTCTCTTGGGACTGCAGAAGAGTTCCATTCCACCCCTGAGTGCAGAGGTGGGCACAGGACCCAGGCTTGACTATTCATGGTAGCCCATGAACCTGGGGTGGGCACAGGTCTTTAGAAGGGCCAGCTGGAGTCCTCACATGAGGTTAGTATGTGGACAAAGATACTGGGTCTTCAGAGTCTTTCTTGGATTACAAGTTGTACGGATATACTCCTCTCTGTCTCTCTCTCTCTCTGTCTCTCAAGCTGCCACAAGAAGAGAATCTGTAGCAGGAGATAAATAGAGAAACAGAGCCTAGAGAGAGGGAGGCCTGATGGCATTGTTTGAGCTCTGTTTGTCAAGTGAGATCTTTTCTTGTACTTCCCAGTTATATGAGCCAATACATTCTCTTTCTTTCTCCCCCCACCCCCTTTTTTATTGCCGTACCTGAGGGATATGGAAGTACCTGGGCCAGGGATCAAATCTGAGCCGCATCTACGGCCTATGCCACAGTGGATCCTTAACCCACTGTCCCAGGCTGGGGATTGAACCCTCAATGCCACAGAGACAAATTGGATCATTAACCCACTGCACCACAGCAGGAACTTCTTACTTTCTTGCTTATATGAATTTGAATTGGATTTATGTTTTTTTTTTTTTAAAAAAGGCCAGTCTTGAAACATGAGTGGGCATTAAAAATTTTTTATTAAAATATAGTTGATTTACAGTGCTGTCAATTTCTGCTGTACAGCAAAGTGACCCAGTCATATATGTATATATGTGTGTGTGTATGCACACATTCTTTTTTTCATATTATCTTCCATCATGTTCCATCACAAGTGATTGGATATAATTCCCTGTGCTATACAGCAGGACTGCATTTCTTATCCATTCTAATTGTAATAGTTTGCAGTGTGGGCATTTTTAAGCTAAGAAAGGAGGGGCATTTTGGATAAGAGACACAGCATGGGTAAAAGCCTAGAGGTTTGAAATGTTCAGCTATGGCTAACATGATGTCAAATTAAGAGATAATTGAAAATGAAAGGAAACATTTTATGTAGAACAATGTTTTAAATATCTCTTCGTAATAAAAGAGAAGGACATTTTCTTAATATGGTCAAGGAAATCCCAAACCAATAGGCACCATACTTACTCCCTTGCAAATTGAAAATAAAACAAAGGTAACTGTTATTGCCATTGTTATTTAATATTATAGTGGGTGTTCTGGCTAGTGCAATAAGATTTGAGACAGAAATAAGAGGAATCAATATTTGAAAAAAAGAGACAAAAATATTGCTTGCAGATGATGTGGTTTTATGCCTAAGTATTCCCCAGATAAGTGAAATGTACAAAAATCAGTAGCAATCTTGTGCACCATAAATAACCAGTTAGAAAATACAATGAAAGAGTTCGTATGCATCATAGTAAGAGATACATCGGCGTTTCCTTGTGGCACAGCAGGTTAAAGATCTGGTACTGTCACTGTAGGGGCTTGGGTCACTGCTGTAGCATGGGTTCGATCCCTGGCCCATGCCATGGGAGCGGCCAAAAAAAAAGGCGATATTCTCTTAGAATGGATTTATGAATTTATTATGATTCTATTCAGAATGCAACAAAATTTTTCTTGAAACTCTATACAGTCAGTTCTGCTATGGGCAACATATGCATTTCTGAAAATCACCCAGGTATGCAACATTGTGCAATAAAGCCATATATACATATATACTGAATCACTTGGCTGTACACCTGAACCTAATCTAAATCAACTATACCAATTAAAAAGAAACACTCAGTGTGATTATGTGTTAGGTTCAGGTATACAGCAAAGTGATTCATATATATATATATGATTTTTTTCAGATTCTTTTCTATTATAGGTTATTACAAAATATTGAGTGTAATTCCCTGTGCTGTACAGTAGATACCTGTTGGTCATCTATTTTATATATAGTTGTGTGTTCATCCCAAACTCCTAATTTATTCCTCCCCCTCTTTCCTCTTTGATAACCATAAGTTTGATTTTCTATGTCTGTGAGTCAATTTCTGTTTTACAAATAAGTACATTTGTATCAATTTTTAAAATTCTACATATAAGCCACATCATATGATATTTGTCTTTCTCTGACTTAGTATGATAATCTCTAGGTCCATCCATGTTGCTGCAAATGGCATTATTTCATTCTTTTTATGGCTGAGTAATATTCCATTGTGTATATGTAACACATCTTCTTTATCCACTCCTCTGTTGATGGACATTTAGGTTGTTTCCATGTCCTGGCTATTGTAAATAGTGCTACAATGAATATCGGGGAGCATGTATCTTTTCAAATTACAGTTTTCTCTGGATATATGCCCAGGGATTGCTAGATCATTTAGTAGTCCTTTATTTATTTATTTACTTTAAAAAATTTTTCTTTCTTTCTTTCTTGCTTGCTTGCTTTTTAGGGCTGCACCCACGGCATATAGAGGTTCCCAGGCTAGGGGTGGAATCGAAACTATAGTTGCTGGCCTACAGCAGAGCCATAGCAATGCCAGATCCGAGCCGCATCTGCGACCTACACCACAGCTCACGGCTACACCGGATCCTTAACCGACTGAGCAAGGCCAGGGATCGAACTTGCAACCTCATGGTTCCTAGTTGGATTCGTTTCTGCTGCACCACAGTGGGAACTCCTAGTAGTCTTTTTGTTTGTTTGTTTTTTCCCGCTGCGCCATGGCATATGGAGTTCTTGGGAAGGGATCAGATTTGAGTCATAGTTTTGACCTGTGCTGCAGCTGTGGCAATGCCAGATCCTTAACCCACTGTGCCGGGCTGGGGAATCAAAGCTTGCACCCCAGCACTGCAGAGATGCCTGGATCCTGTTGTGTCACAGTAGGAACTCCTATTTTCAGTTTTTTTAAGGGACTTCTACACTGTTCTCCATAGTGGTTGTACCAATTTACATTGCCACCAACAGTATAGGAGTGTTCCCTTTTCTCCACACCCTCTCCAGCATTTATTGTTTTAGACTTTTTGATAATGGGCATTCTAACCAGTGTGAGGTGATACTTCATTGTAGTTTTTTTTTTTTTTTTTGCCTTTTGTCATTTTATGGCCGCACTCGCGGCATGTGGAGGTTCCCAGGCTAGGGGTCTAATCGGAGCTGTGGCCACTGGCCTGCACCGCAGCCACAGCAACGCAGGATCCGAGTTGCGTCTGCGAGCTACACCACAGCTCACGGCAACGCCGGATCATTAACCCACTGAGCAAGGGCAGGGATCGAACCCGCAACCTCATGGTTCCTAGTCGGATTCGTTAACCACTGCGCCACGACGGGATATCCTTCATTGTAGTTTTGATTTGCATTTCTCTAATAATTAGTGATGTTGAGCATCTTTTCACGTGCTTTCTGGTCATCTGTATGTCTTCTTTGGAGAAATGTCTATTTAGATCTTCTGACCTTCTTTGTTGTTGTTATTTTGTTTTGTTTTGTTTTTTATGGCCACACCTGCTGCATGTGGAAGTTCCCAGGCTAGGAGTTGAATCAGAGCTGCAGCTGAGGCCTATGCCATGGCCATGGCAACACCAGATCTGAGCTGCATCCGCTTGCAGCAACAGAGGATTCTTAACCCACTGAGCAAGGGCAGGGATCAAATCCAAATCCTCATGGGGACAATGTCAGGTCCTTAACATGCAGAGCCAGAATGGAACTCCAATTTTTTTTTTTTTTTTCCAGCCAAGCTCTCAGTATTTGGAAGTTCCAGGGCCAGGGACTGAACCCAAGCTGCAGCAGTGACAATGCCGGATCTTTAACCCACTAAGCCACCAGGGAACTCCCTTCCTCCCATTTTTCGATTGAGTTGTTTGTTTTCTTGATATTGAGCTACATGAGCTGTTCATACACTTTGGAAATTAATTCCTTGTTGGTTGTTTCATTTGCAAATATTTTCTCCCATTCTGTAGGTTGTCTTTTTATTTTGTTTATGGTTTCCTTTGCTGTGCAAAAGATTTTAAGTTGGTCAATTGATTCTTGACAAGAGTGCTAAGACAATTCGGGGTGAGGAAGAAGAATAGTCTTTTCAATAAATGGTATTAGGACCCTTGATATCCACATAAAAATAATGGATTTGGACCACTACGTCATACCTTGTACAGAAATTAACTCAAAAATGGATCAAAGACCTAAATATAAGAGGTAAAACGATAAAACTCTTTGAGGGAAACGTAGGTGTAAATCTTTGTGACCATGGATTAGACAATGATTTCTTATGTATGACACTTAAAGCAGAAGCAATTGAAGAAAGAATAGATAAATTGGACTTCATCAAAATCAAAAGCTTTTGTGTATCAAAAGACACTATGAAGAAAGTGAAAAGACAGCCCATAGTTTGGGCAAAAATATTGACAAATCTTGTATCTGATAAAGTTCTTTAGTGTTTTGACTATACAAAGAACTCTTAAGACTCAACGATAAAAAGACAACCCAGTTAAAAAAGGACAAATGATTTGATAAATTTTTCTCAAAGAAGACATCCAAATGGCCAACAAGCAATCATTAGGGAAATGCAAATCAAAACCACAATAAGATACCACTTCATATACTAGGATGGCTATGATTAAAAAAAAATACAGCAAGGAGCTCTCGCTGTGGCTCAACGGGATCAGTGGTGTCTTGGGAGCTCTGGGACGCCAGTTTGATCCCCGGCCTGGCACAATGGGTTGGGGATCTGGCATTGCGGCAGCCGCAGCTTGGGTCTCGACTGTAGCTGGGATCCCACCCCTGGCCCGGGAGCTCCTTATGCCATGAGGTGGTCAAAAATGTAAAAATAAAAAAGGTATAACGAGTGTTGGTGAGAACTACGCTGCTGATGGAAATGTAAAATGGTGCAGCCTTTGTGGAAAACAATCTGGCTGTTTCTCCAGAGGTTAAAAATAAAGTTACCATATGACGCAGCAATTCTACTCCTAGGTATGTAGTCAAAAGAATTTAAGACATATGTTCACAGAGAAACATGTATACTAATGTTCATAGCAGCATTATTCATAATAGTCAAAAAAAAAGGAAAGAAAAGAGACAAGCCAAATGTCCATCGACTGATTAATGGATAAATAGAACTTGGTATTTCCATACAATGGAACGGTATTTGGCAATAAAAAGGAATGAAGTACGTACTTGTACATGGTACAACATGAATGAAACTTGAAAACATTATGCTAAATGAGAGAAGCTTGTTCGCAAAAGACCACTAACTGTATGCTTCCATTTAGGTGAAATGTCCAGAATAGGCAAATTTATGGACACTGAAAGTAGAATTGTGGTTGCCTAGGGCTGGAGTGAGGGGACTGGGAGGAAATGGTGAATGACTGCAAATGGGAAAAGGGTTTCTTTGGGGGATGATGAATGTGTTTTAAAATTGATTGTAGTAATGGATGCACAACTCTGTGGCTATATTAAAATCTACTGAATAGTACACTTTTAAAGATTGAATTTTATGGTATATGAATTTTATATCAATTATCAAGAGTACATACTCTATGCGTCCATTTATATAAAGAACAAAAACAAGTAAAAATAGAAGTCTAGGCTGTTAAAAAGTTGGGATAGAAGGTACCCTTGTTGCAGGGAGGAGCAGTGACTGGATGGAAATATGCAGGGGATTTCTAGCGTACCGATAGTGTTTTGTTTCTTGATGTAGGTGCTGTTACATGAGCGTGTTCATTTTGTGAACATCTGTTGAGCTGTACACTTATTATACCAGTGTGTACATTTCTCTGTGTATACTATACCTCAATAAAAAAGTTAAAAAAATTTAAGCTTTGTAAATACAAGCAGCAAACACTGGAAAATATTTGAATCATATATTACAGAAGAAATGTTAATCTTTTTATAAAGAATTCATTCTAATTTATAAGGAAAGCATCAGGACCCAAATAACCTAAGTTGGAAAAAGAAAATATTCATATCTTCCAAAAGAAATATTAATCATAAAGAGGATGAACTTTCTACTTTTATTTTATTAGCCAATGACTTGTTTAAATTATAGCCACGCTGGTGAAATTGTGGTAAGGCTGGTTTACTCTAACATGGCTGATAACACTGTAAATTGATAAACATCCTTTGGGAAAGCACTGTAACAAGTATCGAAGCTTATCAATATGTTCATTATCTTTTTTTTTTTTTTGCTTTTTAGGGCTGCATTAGCGGCACATGGACGTTCCCAGGCTAGGGGTCAAATTGGAGCTATAGCTGCTGGCCTACACCACAGCCACAGCAATGCCAGATCCGAGCCACATCTGCGACCTACACCACAGCTCACAGCAATGCTGGGTCCTTAACCCACTGAGCGAGGCCAGGGATCGAACCTGTGTCCTCAAGGATCCTAGTCAGAGTCGTTTCTGCTGCGCCATGATGGGAACTCCATATTCATTATCTTTAACTCATCAATACCACTCCTGGGAGTGAAGCCTGAGAAAGCAATTCAACTACAGACATTCTGTCAATGAAGGTGTTTCTTAGAATAAAGGAAAACTGGAAACAACCTGAATAAATGTTTAAAAGTTTAAATAAATAGTGGTACATCACTGCTATGGAATATTACGCAGCCGCTAACGGTGATAATTTTGAATACCAGTAGTATTTTGAAAAATATTTGATCATGAAAAAAGGAGAGTGCAAATTTATATTAGATAATTTATACAGAGACAAAGACCATAACTGAGCTTGCAAAAACACAAACAGTTGGTTTGTTAGGAATTATGGGTGTTTTTTGCCTGCAGTTTTCATTAGAGTTACATTGTTTTATAATAAAAACAAACAAAAAATTCAATGCTTTGCACCTGGCCATTATACCACAAGAAAGAGATAATGAAGTTGGAGAAGATCCATAATGATGGAGGACACCATGGAACTATTGGAAAATTAAAAGCTAAGGAAGGAAATCCAGTTGAATTCTACAAATTCATGAAAAGGATAGGTAAATGAGAATAGTCGCACAAAATCTTGGAATGCTAGAGTCGGAGGGCACCTCCTGATGCTTCTAATAATTGACCAAGTTTTATTAAATAATTGAGTTTTATTGAATAATTAAGTCCACTGTTAGTGTTAAGTCCACTGTTTGCCTGCACATGCTAATCTGGTCTTTACATGGGTTCCTGACTTTAGTTCATGCCTCAACCCCTTACAAACTGAGGCCTTTATATATTCCAGTCTATACCAATGACTTCTTTCCCTGAATATTTACAACACTAATCTATCAATCTCATAATTGAATCAATCACCTAATCTAAGTAACCAAATAATTATCATACACACTAAAATGTTACTCTGAATATGTATCACGTTTTTATTGAGTTCTTTCCATGAGCCAGCAGGAAGAGTTGACTTCATAATCTTATCTAAGCATTTCAACAACCTGTGGAATGTGTATATTATATCCCAAAACTGTGGCTCAGAGATGTTAGACAATTTGCTCAAGGTCAGAGTGTCTGAGCTAGGAATTTAACCTAGGTCTGACTCCAAAGACTGCACTTCTTGTGTGTGTGTGTGTGTGTGTGTGTGTGTGTGTGTCTTTTGTCTTTTTAGGGCCCCACTTGAGACATGGCATATGGAGGTTCCCATTCAAGGGGTCGAATAGGAGCTATAGCCGCTGGCTTAGGCCATAACCACAGCCACTCAAGATGGGAGCGTCTGCAACCGACACTACAGTTCACGGCAACACCAGATCCTTCAACCCACTGAGGGAGGCCAGGGATCGAACCTGCGTCTTCATGGACTCTAGTCAGATTTGTTTCCACTGAGCCACAATGGGAACTCCCAAAGAGTGCACTTCTAATCACTATGTAATACAGTTTCAATTGTACTTTGTGTGTTTTCTTTCCCTAATTAGATTTTTAAGACTAGGAGAGCAAGGATTTTATTTTGTTTCCCATTGTAGTCTACTATACACAGTGCTCAATGGATACTTAAGGAAGGCCAAATTGTAGTTAGCGGAAACTACCAGTTACTTCGAAAATGATTTCTATTTTAGACAGATTCATTGGCGACCTATTCATAAAGGATTATTTAAAGGAAACAAGCATAGTTAGGTCCATCCTTAATCCCTGAGATGTTTTGGTGAAAGAGAACACACCTTCACAATCTTTTTTGCTCTGTTGTGAACTGATTGGCTGATGGGATTAAGGGTCTGACACCAGGTTTGATCTTTCAGTTCTTCTGCTCCTCTTCTGTTTCCCAGAAACTCCTAGCCTAAAAGGGCCTGTCTCCCTGCTGGTGCCTCTCCCAGATTGGCTTTGCTTACTGCCACACCTGCTTTGGAATGAGGTATATTACTTGTGGAGGCAGGCACAGAAGTCCAGTATGCTAGGTTTATGTCAGGAAGGTGGTCAACAAATAATTATGGTGTTATGTCAGGCAAGTTATGGCTCTGAGCCTCAGCTTACTCATCAGTAAAATGGAATTAAATAAACTCCCTCCTGTAATATTTCAATATTGTCAGAACTTCTTAGTAATATTTAGTTTAACGTTTATAGGAAGTTGGAGATCCACGATGGAGACACTGGGGCCTAGAAATCTAGATGGGATTAATTATCTGTGTACAGGTGGTGGTTGAAATCATCTTCCATGCTCTTGCTGGCTGCATTAGAAAAACACCCACGGTGGAGGGTGAGAGCTGAGGGGTCGGAGTCAGGTGGCTGTCCACAGTCTGGTAGGGTCCTTGGGGAAGATTGCAGGGGTGAGGTAACCTCGTGTAGAAAAGAAAGCTAAGGAAGAACGAGAGTAGAGTTGAAGGCTCTCCTGTGCTGTTCTCCGCGCCACCTCGCACCCCTCCCCCACCCCTGCCAATCACCGATTCTGACTATCAAGGCACAAAGGTAGAAAATCCCCTGGGGTCTCAGGCCAGGAAGCTTCTTACTGTCCTGCTCTGACACCAAGCGAGAAAAATGGGAGAAAAGGCTGCCCTCCCCCCTCTCTCGCTCCCTGCCACGCTGCTCTCGCTGTTGCAAGTGGGAAGCAATCTCAGGCCCCACGCAATCCCTTTTGCAAAGC
>PVHT020000026.1:7789250-7877139 GCA_004024745.2 Catagonus wagneri
TCCCTGGGTTTGCAGCAGCTCCCCGGTAAGCCTTGGGGGCCGACACGTGTGTCGGAGCGGGCAGGCGAGCGTCCAGGCATACCTAGGATTCTCTGGCAACCATGGCATTCAGTTGCATCAACGCGGCTGTAACCTGTTGCTGGCGAGACCCCCACCCCGGGAGCCAAGGTTCCCATCTCCATCTCAGCTGCAGACCTTTTCTAGATGAGGGCACAAGAAATCGGGAACCGAGTCCGGGGGCATAGGGCGGAACCCCTCCTCTCGCGTGCGAGCAATTTTGGGCTGCTCTGGGGCCCCTCTCAGGGCGCGTCTCCAAATCTTTTAGATGTGGAAGCCCCGCCTCACTGTTGATGCTTGCTGGTCAGCCTAGCGGGGCGGGAGAAAGTGGGGGAACATTTGCTTACTCCCCTGGGCGACGGCAGCGCCAGTTACACAGTGTGGGCTTGGTGAAGAGGGATGGAATCGAGTCGGTGCTCACTTTTGATCTGTATCCGAGGTCGGCCCCCCCCTCCCTCCGGGTATCCAGGAACCATGCTTGTTTGAAGCCCTGGGGTAAGCGCCGAACAGGAATGTGGATATTGGGTGTGAGAAGGGGGTTCTCCCCAGAGTTGCTGGCCCCTCATAAGTGGACTTCTGTTTCATTCCTCAAGAGTCACCGGCCAGGGGACCAACACAAACGAGCTTCCCTGGCTCGTGGGTTAGGGGATCTAGGATAAACCCCAGAGTTTCCCTGCCAAGGAAAGAAGAGACTAATTGATGGAGCACCTCCTAGGTGTCAGACCACTGAACTATAGGGAGCTTTCTCAAATTGGTCCTTCCACAAACCTGTGAGGATTCCTACTTCCATAGGAAGAAACTGAGGTTAGAGGGAAAGTGACTTGCCTTTGTCCCTTCAACATCCTCCTCCCATCCCCCCACAGCTCCTTCCCTTGGTGGAGTGGGTATTGTAATTCACTCTTAGAGCTTAGGGATAATGAGCCCTATTGAAGGTCTTTTGTCTTGTTTTTCACCAGATCCTTCCTAACATCCTCTTCAGTTCCAGCTAGAATGCTGTGGCAGGCGCTTTGCAGATTTGGTCAAAAGCTGGTACGCAGACGTGCGCTGGAGCCAGGCATGGCCGAGACTCGCCTTGCCAGATGCTTGAGCACTCTGGATTTAGTGGCCCTAGGTGTGGGCAGCACGTTGGGTGCAGGCGTCTATGTCCTGGCTGGCGAGGTGGCCAAAGATAAAGCAGGACCATCCATTGTGATCTGCTTTCTGGTGGCTGCCCTCTCTTCTATGTTGGCTGGGCTGTGCTATGCAGAGTTTGGTGCCCGGGTCCCCCGTTCGGGTTCTGCATATCTCTACAGCTATGTCACTGTGGGTGAACTCTGGGCCTTCACCACTGGCTGGAACCTCATCCTCTCCTATGTCATCGGTGAGATGGTGGGGCAGGGGGTATCTACACAGCCAGTGAAGGGACTTTAAGCCAGGAAATCTGGGTGGAATGGTGAAGTGAGGTATTCAGCATTTGCAGGACTTAAATATCCATAAAATGCGTGTGTTTGTGGCATGGGGCGGCGGAGCGGGGGCGGGGCGGGGCGGGCGGGGCGGCGGCCCTGGGAGCGTTGAGGGTGTGGAGAAATTGTTCCTTCTTCTTAGCTCCATCCTGGTTTCCTTAATTGACTGGCTTTGGTTTTTAAAAAGTAAGAATAGGTGAAAATAGCAGGAATTCTTGCAAGACTGGTCTGGGGGAGGGAGGAGAGGAGAGAGGAAACTTGACCCCATATTTCTCCCTCTGCTCCACCAGGTACAGCCAGTGTGGCCCGGGCCTGGAGCTCAGCTTTTGACAACCTGATTGGGAACCACATCTCTCAGACCCTGCAGGGGAGCATCTCACTGCATGTTCCCCATGTCCTTGCAAAATATCCCGACTTTTTTGCTATGGGCCTTGTGTTGTTGCTGACTGGTGAGGCAAGGGACAGGGCCAGCGATGGGGGTGGGGCGGCTAGGCCTGGAAGCTTGGTGGAGGTGATAGCGGTGAGAAAGAAGAAAAGCTGGGAAGGAGCGGTATGCACATAGAGGCGGGGAAACAAAGCTTGGACTGAGGCATTTCCTCCTCAGAGTCCTGAATGCCTCTTTCCCACAGGATTGCTGGCCCTGGGGGCTGGCGAGTCGGCCCTGGTTACCAAAGTGTTCACGGTGGTGAACCTTGTGGTTCTCGGTTTTGTCATCATCTCTGGCTTCATTAAGGGAGATCTGCACAACTGGAAGCTCACAGAAGAGGACTACAAACTGGCCATGGCTGAACTCAATGACACCTATAGGTTAGGAGACTCAGGAGGTGGCGAGCTGGGAACGTGATGGGGAACAGGGGATCCACGTTGAAGGATTCCAGATGGGGAGTGGGGAGGACCAGGAGCCCAGGCCCTGAAAACCCAGCCAAGCGGCTGGGCATTAGAGAAAAGGAACAGACTTGGTTGAACACACCCTTACCTTTTCTACCCCTTCTTTCACTTTAGCTTGGGCCCTCTGGGCTCTGGAGGATTTGTGCCTTTTGGCTTCGAGGGGATTCTCCGTGGAGCAGCTACCTGTTTCTATGCATTTGTGGGTTTCGACTGTATTGCTACCACTGGTAACACACAGTCCTTCTCTTCTGTCGGGGGCTTGGGCACTGTGTGTGCTCAGGCTGCGAGTAGGTTGGGGGTGGTCGAGGAGCCAGCCTGCTTCTCTGATTCAGAACCTTGTGCCCCTTCCTGCAGGGGAAGAGGCCCAGAATCCCCAGCGTTCCATCCCCATGGGCATTGTGATTTCACTCTTCGTCTGCTTTTTGGCCTATTTCGGTGTCTCTTCGGCACTCACGCTCATGATGCCTTACTACCAGCTTCAGCCCGAGAGCCCCTTGCCTGAGGCCTTTCTCTATACGGGATGGGCCCCTGCCCGCTATGTTGTAGCTCTTGGATCCCTCTGTGCTCTTTCTACCAGGTCAGTGTCAAAAGTTTTCCTCTCCTCCGCTGTCACAGTCGCAGGTGATAGCATTCCGCACTGGCGACTACCCCTCAAAAGGGCTGTGACGAGAAGGTGGAGACACCTTAAGCTCCACAGTCCTGAGGAGAGAGGTGACGGTCAGCTCATCCCATTCCGGCCATTCTTTCCAGCCTCTTGGGCTCTATGTTCCCCATGCCTCGGGTGATCTACGCGATGGCAGAGGATGGCCTCCTGTTTCGTGGCCTTGCCCGCATCCATACCAGCACACACACCCCCATCGTGGCCACTGTGGTCTCCGGCGTTATTGCAGGTGAAAAATCGTCTCTGCCTTTCACCTCACTGTTTCACCGACCCCCCCCCCTTTGCTCTCTTGCCCTGGCTCATGTTTTCTGCCCATCAATTTCAGCATTCATGGCATTCCTCTTTGAGCTCACTGATCTGGTGGACCTCATGTCAATTGGGACTCTGCTTGCTTACTCCCTGGTGGCTATTTGTGTTCTCATCCTCAGGTGAGGCTCCCTCCCTCTGAGTATGGTGGTTTGCGTGCTTATTCTTGGATGAGGAGTGACAGGCGTCTGCTCCCACTTCCCCCTCTGCCTTCATCGTCCTGGTTGTCCCTGAGGGCTATGGAAATCCCTCCCTGCCAAAAAGAGCGGCTACTCTTAGTGGTGACGGGGTAGATTGACCTGCCTGGGAGAAGATGGTTAGAGTGGTTAGGCGTTGTTCCTAATACTGCCTTCTTCCTCTTGCCTCAGGTATCAGCCTGACCAGGAGATGAGGAATGAGGAAAGTGAAATGGAGTTGCAGGAGGAGAAGATCCCTGAAGCAGAGAAGCTGACCCTACAGGGACTATTTTGTCCACTCAACTCCATCCCCACTCCACTCTCTGGCCAAGTTGTCTATGTTTGCTCCTCACTGCTTGGTGAGCACTGGAATTTTTCTCTGGGGTCAGCACGATGCGGGGGCGGGGGGCGGTGGCGTGTGTGGCATTTGGTAGCTGAGGAAGAGCTAGAGAGAGGGTGAGCCTCCTTGGAGTGGGGAGCCTAATGTCTGAACGTGTTGGTCTCAAGAGTTGGTTTTGATGTTTCTCCGCTTGACTGTTGAAGCTCTACTGCTGAGTGTCCTTTGCCTGGTACTGGCCCAGTGGTCCACTCCACTGCTTTCTGGAGACCCAGTGTGGATTGCAGTGGTTGTGCTGCTCCTGATGCTCATTACTGGGTTCACTGGGGTCATCTGGAGACAGCCACAGAGCTCCACTCCCCTTCACTTTAAGGTAAATGACCACTCTCATTCCCCCGCAACCAACCCATCTTGGAAGAATAGGCTCCAGATCACTTGCAGTCTCATATATCTTCTTTTATGGGGCCAAAAGGGAAAGATATACCCCGGCCAAAGACGTCTTCTCTGACCCTTCTTAGTTCCTTTCCTGTTCCATTTCCTGAAACTTTGCCTATTCTTAGAGTCCTGTGTGAGGTACGCTACATGAGTGGGCACTGAAATACACAGCATGAGTGGGAGCTGGACTCTCCCTCTCCTGGCTTGAGTAGCTTAGGGATCTCTTTCTATAGCACCTGGTGGTCTGTACAAAGAAGATTTTGCTTTGTTCCCAGGTACCAGCTTTGCCTCTCCTCCCACTAATGAGCATGTTTGTGAATGTTTACCTTATGATGCAGATGACAGCTGGCACCTGGGCCCGATTTGGGGTCTGGATGCTGATTGGTAGGTATCCACTTGGGAAGAGTAGCCCTCTTGGGTGTCCTGTCCCAATTCCTTTCCCTCTTGGTTTCCAGTAGGAACCCCATTAAGCCTTTACAGACCATGATTTCCCTACCTCATTGCAACTTTTCCCTGCTAGGGTTTGCTATCTATTTCGGCTATGGGATGCAGCACAGCCTGGAAGAGGTTAAGACTGACCAACCCTCACTCAAGTCTAGGGCCAAAACCGTAGACCTGGATCTCAGCAGTACCTGTACCCATTCAATTTGACATCATCACATCTGAATGCTGTCTGTTTTCCCTGCACAGTAACAGAGAGTACTCCTGACCACACGGAGAGCTAGGCTTCCCATGGGATGTTGGAAGGACACACAAATAGAGCTCTGTATTTATTGTGGAGTGAAGGATGTTGTCTTTGCTGTTTCTCGTCTTTTTTGTTTTGTTTTGTTTTCCTCACTTGTCTACTTTTTAATTGTATCTGTAGCTGCTTACTGGCTTTTAAAAAGTTATTATTAAAAGGAACTAGAAAAAGAAACTATGTCTTGTTCTTTGCTTGCTAGAGATGACATGGAGCCTGACTTTCTGTGTGGAGAGCTTCAGATAAGTGTCCTTTGTTTGCTCCAGTCACCACAAAAGTACCTGTTGTGCCTATGTGTGCTTCTTGTTGGCTCGGGGTTTGAGTAGGGTGGTGTAAGTAGCCATCAAGTCTAGTCACACTTCAAGGAACGATCTTGAGATATGTTTTCCCCTTGCTTCACTCAAGGTTAGGCTCTGAATAAGTAGACAGGCACGTCTCTGGGATTTGGGGGTGGACTCTGATCTCAACACTGACATTGGTCAGGGCCTACACTGAGACCATTGTCTTCTGTTCTACCCCTTCGAGTTGGACCCGTCCCAGATTCCTGTGAATGCCTGAACGGCAAATTTTGGCTGGGGCATTTGGTACTGCTGGGAGGAGGGGTGGACAATAGGAGAGGTTTGGTGAAGGGCTGGGTATATGTATAGATACTGATCATAACAAGGGAACACAAGTTAGAGCTCTGTTCAGACCAAGAACTATTTCATTCATCTGTTAATTCAACAGATATGTGAGGCGCTCCTATAAAATGCTAGGCCTCATGCTGGGTGCTGGGGATACAAACATGAATAAAACAGAGTTCCTGCCCCCAAGGAACTCCCAATCAGGGGGAGACAGCAGGTAAATAGGAAACAATGGGATTTGTCTCAGGGCAGGGGTAAGTGCTGAGTGCTGCAGAAGCACGAAGGACATGCTTGACTTTTAGTCTTTTTTGTTTGTTTGTTTTGCTCTTTAGTGCTGCACCCCTGGCATATGGAGGTTCCCGGGCTAGGGGTTGAATCGGAGCTACAGCTGCTGGCCTACGCCACAGCCACAGCAACACAGGATCTGAGCCACGTCTGTGACCTATACCACAGCTCACTGCAAGGCCGGATCCTTAACCAACTGAGCAAGGCCAGGGATTGAACCCACAACCCCATGGTTCCTAGTTGGATTCGTTTCTGCTGCACCACGACGGGAACTCCATTGCCCTAAGTTCTGAATAGGTGTTTATGAAGTGGACTGAGGGGAGGGCTTATCTGCCAGTGAACAGCTTGCACAAAACCATGAAAGTATGAAAAAGCTTATTGTATTGGGGAGTATGACATATAGTTTAATGTGCCCGGAGGGTGGCATATACAGGTTTGTAATGAAAGACAGCAGACCACCCAAATGGACTTGTATACTCTACCCAGGAATTCACATGTTATCCTTAAAAATGTGTGCGTGTGGAAGGGAGGGGATGTAGTCATTGAATGATTCCAAGCAAAAGGGGTGGTTGGATTTGTTAGTCTGGCAGCAGCAAGGAGGATGGATGGCTTGGTGGGGGAATTTAGAGCTGTGTGATAATAGCTGCCATTTATTGAGTATGTGTTAAATGCCAGGTACAGTGCATACCACCTCTTTTAGTTCTTTAAATAACCCAATGAAGTAGATGTAATGATACTTTTTTTTTTTTTTTTTTTTACAGGTGAGGGAACAGGTTTTATGTAAGAAATATGCTGTAGATCACATAACTTGGAATAGACAGGGCCAGGATACAAACCCAGTTCTGTCTGAGTCTGCAGCCTATGCTCTTTAACCACTGTGACATGGCTAGCAGCAACTGGTTAGGAAAGCACTGTTAGTCATTTGGGCAGAATATCTTAGGGGTTTTGGTTCTTGGGATATAGGAGGTAAGAGTGAAGTGGATGACTTAGATCTCTGGGTGAATGATCAAATTATTAGCCAAGATGGAGAGTGTGAGAGGAAGAGCCTATTTGGGAAAAGATAAATTCAGTTCCAGATATGCTGAGTTTATAAATACGAGTTTAGCTTCATGTAGGTGAAGATACATAATCACCTATTGGAACTTGGAACTAGGCTAAATAAAGTTCTAGGCTAGAGTCAGAGATTTAGGAATTATCAACTCAGGGCAAATGAGTATGTAATGGAAGCTGTGTGTGGGGCTGAAGATTGCCTTCAGGTAAAATAAAATCAAAAGATTTTGCAGCACAAATTGTATCATTTACTTTATATTCAAAGAGCTCTTATAAATCAATAAGAAAGAGATGAATAACCTGATAGAAAGAATGAGTAAAGTATAGCACAGGGAACTCTACTCAATATTCTGTAATGACCTATATGGAAAAGAATCTGAAAAAAGTGGATACATGTATATGTATAACTGAATCACTTTGCTGTACATCTAAAACTAACACAACATTGTAAATTAACTGTAAGCCAATAAAATTTAAAAAAAGAAAATGAGTAAAGGATGTAGTTTTCAGAAAAAGAATATGAAACACCAAATGTAAAAAAAGATACTCAATTTCACTTATCAAAGAAATGCAAATTAAAACAACCATGAGAATTCAGTTTTTACAGACCAGCAAAATGAATTTCACTGACAAGTGTTGGCAAAAGCGAGGTTAAGCAGGCAATCTTATGCATAATGGGGATATATACTCTTGTAAATTTTGTGGAGGGTAATTTGATGATACAAGAATTAAAAACATTCCTTTTGATCTGACAGTTTCCCTTACAGAAAGCAATTTTTTAGAAAACTGTATAAGGATATTTCCAGTGATATTATTCATAATAGTATAAAACTAATGTGCACCATCTAGGAAGTGGTTAAGTTACAATACATTAATTCTGTGGAATATTTACACAGCCATTAAAAAGATGAAATATGTGCCAAGAGGTGATATGGAAAGAGCTCCTAGATATACTTTAGGAGTTCCCGTTGTGGTACAGCGTAAACGAATCCGACTAAGACCCATGAGGTTGCGGTTTCGACCCCTGGCCTTGCTCAGTGGGTTAAGGATCTGGCGTTGTGGTGAGCTTGTGGTTGGCGGGCAGCTGTAACTCCAATTAGACCCCTAGCCTGGGAACTTCCATATGCCATGGGTGCAGTCCTAAAAAGCCAAAAAAAAAAAAAAAAAAAAAAGGAAGATGTACTTTAAGTAGAGACAAAATAAAATGGAACAAAAACTCAAGGTGCAGAATATTTGTGTGAAAGAACAAAAGAGGATATATTTATACATAATATTTTTTTCCTGGGAAACTCAACCAGCAACCTCTCATTTCTCTTTTGTACTTTTCCAGTTTTTACCAGGTACAGACATTATTTTTAAAATTCCTTTTGGAGTTCTTGCTGTGGTGCCATGGATTGAGGATCTGGCTTTGTCTCTGTGATGGCGTGGGTTTGATCCCCAGCCCAGTGCAGTGGGTTAAGGATCTGACGTTGCTGCAGCTGTGGTGTGGGTCGCAGTTGCAGCTCGGATTCAATCCCTGGCCGGGAATTCCATATGCTGTGGGCATGGCTGAAAAAGAAAAAAAATCAAATCAAATCATTTTATAGTCATCATAATAGTAAAAGATTGCAGGAAACTAACATTGAAGGCATAGAGCAGGAGAAGGGCTCTGCAGGAAGTGGAGAAGGAATGAATGACTGAAGGAACAGGAGAGTGATGTGGAAGTCTAGGGATGAAGGAACTTCTCAGGAGCAGTCAACAATGTCAGATGCTCTCTAGAAAGCCCGGTTAAAATGAGGACAGAAAGCGTTCATTGGTTTTGTCCGTTAGGCCGCAACTGATCATGTCAAGAGCAGTTTCTGTCAGGTCGGGGGGGATTGCAGTGGACTGAGTGAATGGAAGAGAACAAGGTTGTAGGCGAGCATTTCAGGGCAACGAGCTGAAGAGAGTTGAGAGAGAGGTGGCTTTTGGTCTTTTGGTTTTTGTTGTTTTTTTAAAGATAAGCAATTTTTGTGTTTATATGCATAAAGGAGATTGTCAATGTAGAGAGCAATAAATCCTGGAACTACTGCTTATAAACCATTTGTAAACGAAGGAGGGTAGTTCTGTGATTCGGTTCTTTTAGTCTTTTTTTCATTCAGTGCAGTTTTTCCCAAACCTCAGACAGGTAAGAATAACCTACATGAGTTTTTCTCTATTTGTGTAATTCCTGTACTATTAAAAAGAGCACCATTTTTTGGGGCCGCACCCGAGGCCTTGCAGAAGTTCCCAGGCCAGGGACCTGAGCCACAGCAGTGACAACACTGGATCCTTAACCACTAGGCCTTCAGGGAACTCTTAAAAAAACAAAACAAAACAAAACATTTTTTAAGCTCATATATACTTATTTAAAAAAAATTTTGCCACTATCATAAGTGGAAAACAAAGTATTTTCCTAATACAAATTAAAATATCCAACTATTAAACAGTGTTTTGCTGTGCACCACCGAAAAGAATCACATACAGCATATTTTCTTAACACAGTGAATAATCTCTGTAGGATGCTAAGTTTGAAGATGGAGTAGAAAATTGCTTTAGGCATGGTCTAATCTGAATCTCCTCAAGGAGTCAGAGATAAAATTGGCCCAAATAAGTACAGATACAAAGTGGGAAATAATGTGTCCTAAGAGAGGTATGCATGAAGTACCATGAGAATTCAGAGGAGGGAGCGCTGCAAAATCTTCATGGAGGTCGAGGCTTTCAAGCTGTGGTTTAAAGGGTGGGTAAAATGTGTAATTTCAGATATGGGGGGGGGAGAACATTGCAGGAGGAGGGGACCTTGTGCACAAAGGCAAGAAGATGGGAGTTTATAATTCAGTTTGCCTAGAGCCTAGAATTTTGAAGTGGTGAGGTGGGAAAAGAAGGCAGCAAAGGTAGATTCCAGTCAGACCCTTGAAGGCCATTAATTCCAGGGCCTGCAACTGAAGGGCAAGAAGTGTGTGGATGAGAGTGTTAAAATCTGTGAAGGACAGTGAGTCTGTGATTTGGTTCAATAAATTACACCTCAGCTACCTACTCATATAGTTAGACCTTAGACCTGGCCAGAATGTACACCTCTGAAATCACTCATTTAAGCATCAAATTCTCTGTCTATATCTGTCCAAGCTTCAGCTCATTTGCTCAAATAACCCCATTGCACATTGCAACAATTCTTTGACCTCATGAATCCTCCAATTCATTCATGACTCCCCTGCTCCCCATACACATCGTTTCTTTTTATCAGTTTCCTCCAATCCTGTGTGTGTGTGTGTGTGTGTGTGTGTGTGTGTGTGTGTGTGTGTCTGCCGGCCTACATCACAGCCATAGCAACCTGGGATCCGAGCTGCACCTGTGACCTATACTGCAGCTCAGGGCAATGCCAGATCCCTGACGCACTGAGCAAGGCTGGGGATTGAACCTGTGTCCTCATGGATACTAGTTGGATTCATTTAAGCTGCGCCACAACGGGAACTCCAGTTTCCTCCAATCTTGGCTTGTTCCTTTCCCACTTCAACTTCCAAATTTATTGTCATTATCACTCTTGTAAGTATCTTCACCCCACTAGGCAATACTCCAGAGTACTCCCCACCCCACCTGGAGGAATCCAAACATTTCCATACTTTCACCTGTGTAGCTCAGGACTGTTGGAGGAAATCACACAACTGGGCAGGTTAACAATCACTAACCTCCACCAGGCCCTCAAATCTGCTGCAAATCTCTTTTTCTCGCTGATTCCCCTGCTTTCTGAAACAACTGTTTCTTACCTTATTCACATTCTTCAAATCTCTCCCTCCTACTCTCTGCTGTTGACTTTACCTCCTCATACTTGATTGCAAAAACACATGCCCATCAGATAAAACTCCCTCATCTTCCTGTGGACTTTTTTAAAAAATGGAAATAGCTTTTTTTCCCCTAATGATAAAAATATGTTCATTGTAGGCCACTGAAACACTGAAAAATATAAAGGAGAAAGTATAAAGATTCTCCCAAATTCCAATGCTCAAAGATAAACATTGTTAACATTTTGGTTAAATACTCTTCCAGACATTTTTGTTCAAATATGCATACTAAAGTGTACACCTTTTCTGTAAACTCCTTTCAATTTACATATTAGTGGGCTTGGTTGGTTTCTGTAGCCATTTATGTCTCTTACCATTCGTACCCAGGTGGACACTATCCTAAGAGTTTATTTTTCATTGAAGTATAGTTGATTTACAGTATTGTGTTTCATGTGTACAGCATAGTGATTCAGTTTTGTTGCTGATATATTCCATTACAGGTTATTATAAGATATTGGGTATAATTCCGTATGCTATACAATAAATCCCTGTTGCTTACCTATTTTATGTATAGTAGTATTTTTAGTCACTTAAATCTATGTAATTATACCTTTTTGAGCAGCTGGTAACCTATTTTCTTTTTTAAACTCAATGGTAGGATATAGGCATTTCCCAAATTTTATACCTTTAGGTTATTTTCACAGCAATGTTGTTGTTGTTTGGCTGCGTGTCAACGCCAGATCCTTAACCTGCTGAGCCACCAAGGAACTCCTTCACAGCAATGTTTTTAAAGGCTAGGTAAGTATTCCTCTATATTGCACGAATGTACACTAGGTTGTATAAATAGTCCATATTTAACTAGGTGAATATTTAAGAGATTTACAGTGTGTCAGTAAACATTTCTGTTAATCTGTCTTTGCAAAATTTTCCAATTTCTTCTTTAGGAAAATTCCTAGAAGAGGAATTGTTGGGAAAGCAAGGTACGCACATTTAAGATTTTGATACACATTGCCAAACTGTCTTCCAGAAAATTTGCAGTAATTTATACTTCTATCAATAGTACACAAGAGTGCCTGTTTAGTACATCTTGCCAATTTGAGGTTTTGTTAATCTTTTAAACCTCTGCCAATCTGATAAATGAAAAAAAATTTACCTTGCTTAATTTGCATTTCTTCGATTACTGGTGAGGTTGAATATCTTTTCATGTGTTTATTGGCTCTTTATATTCCTTCCTGTGCAAATTGTCTGATCATGTCCTTCACTGATTTATGTATGTACAAGAGTATTTGTCTTTTTAATTTTGAGAGCTCTTTTTGTGTTAGATATGTTAACTCTGTCTGTTAACATATGTTGAAAAAAATCTTTCTCTAATCTGTGGTTTGTCTTTCAACCTTGCTTATAGTGCCACTCAGAAGATTTTAATTTTTATGTGGTGAAACTCATCATTATTTTTCCTTTTTATGGCTGACCTATAGCATAATGGAAGTTCCTGGGCCAGGGGTTGATTTGGAGCTGCAGTTGAGGATTACGCCACAGCAACAGTGGATGCGACCACATCTATGATCTACACTGAAGCCTGTGGCAACGCCGGATCCTTAGCCCAATGAACAAGGCTAGGGATCAAATCTGCATCCTCAGAGAGACAATATCGGGTCCTTAAGCCACTGAGCCACAGCAGGAACTCCTATTTTTTCTTTTTGATTCTGGCTTTCAGATCATGTTTAGATCTTGTCATCATGTTTATAAAATACTCACCCAAACTTCCTTTAGAAATCTTATGATTCAATTTAATCTTTGATTAATTCAGAATTTGTTTTGGTATGTGAATAAGGCAGGGATCTGGTTTTATTTTTTTAATGGCTATCCAGTTGTTTCAATACTTTTTCCTGACTAGCTCTTTTCCCCACTGATTTGAATCATTTCTAAATATATTTGGGCCTGTTTCTGGATTCTGTTTTGTTCCATTTATCTATTTGCACTATTACTAAACAATTTTATTTATAATATTTTTGATATCTGGTAGAACAAGCCCCTCTCCCTTACTTATTATTTTTGTTTTTAGAATTTTCCTGACTATCTTGGCATATTTACTCTGAAAGTGTTTTTCTTCTTTTAACAGGGTGTAATGCTACCTTATTAACTAATTTGCATTATTGGTTGCTTACTCTCTTTTGACCCACTCTATTAATGAGAGTCTTAATAAGCTCTCATTAGAGTCCAAGCTGTTCACCTGCCTTATGTACTGTCTCTTTTACCATTTCGGCACCAATTTGTTAAAGAGTAGGAGTGGAAAATTATAGTTTATGCTAGGGTAAGGGAAGATAATTTACAGCATGTTGAGTGCCACTTAATGGTATTTTACTACTCACTCTTGCATGTCCTCCTCAATATGCACCTGCTTTTATTATCTCCTTTCCTCTTCTCTTTCTCTCTTTTATTTATTTATTTATTTTATGTCCCTAATTCTAACTTACTTGGAACATCTAGGGAGGCCATCTAGATCAAAAACAAAAATATTGGAGATACTCACCCTTTCTGCATATTTTCCTTTATTCGCTGGCCCTTTCAGTGCAGTGTTGTCGGCTCAGTAAGTAGCCCTGACTTTGGAGTCATACTTACAGTCAGTATTCACCAACAGAGCCATTTGATTTCTGTATGCCTTATATAATCTTGGAAAATATAACATCCATTCTACTACAGACACTATTAATCACTAAGAGCTCTAAGATGCATGTGAAGGGACCACTGTAGGCTTGAGAGCTGAGGTCTAATTATCGCCCTGGTCGTTCATCTGCTCATCTATGAACAAAGGAGTTATGCTAGAGCTAGGAGCCTGGGTGGAAGTTGGAAGCCCTTAACTGCCAACCAGGAAATGGAGTGATAATGGGAACAAACAGGTAGATTTGTTAAGTATCTACCATATGCCAGCCACTGTTCTAGATGCTTTATGTACACTATTCCATTGAGCCAGAAGTCTAGAATTACTTTTATTCCCATCTTGCAGATGAGGAAATTGAGGTGCTGAGATTCTAAGTAGCTAGTGCCAGGTTACCTAGTAGGTACTGCATGAGGGTTCAGTCACTATGGGATAGTCTACTGCCTTTTTGCACCAGACTTTTCCTAATTTAGCAATCCAGGATTGTGAAATAAATACCAAACTGTAAGATTTAATAGAGGAGGATTCAAACAAAAAAGAGTTAATATCAGTCCTTTCTGTTTTCCTCCTTTTCTTCATTATACTATGTGATCTAAATGCAGACAATTTTGCAGGGTGAAATTATTTTTAGAAATCTCATATTTTTTGCAATAAATAATGACTGACTCTGAGACTTTCAGGGTCAAGAGGGGACTCTATTAGTGTTCCCAGATTTGAAGCCACAATCTCTTTATCCTGTAAGCCAGCTCCACATCTGGCTTGACTGAGGTGCACAAGGCTTAAAAGAAGGGTAAGTGAGGGAAGAAGTGGGAGGCTTGTTAATGTTTTGATTTGGCCTGTCTAAATTTGGGGTCATCATGCCTTGACACTGCTGTCTCTGAGTGGAGATTTGAGTAGAGGTCAACTCCTTGGTTGCAAACATCATCCATAGATTTGGTTGGAATCAAACATGTTTACTTATATATCCGACACCATCCCTAAAACCATTTGTTTGGAGTTGAGTAGGACCTCTGTCCTTGCTGCGAGCCTGCAAAAGGGGCCTCATTGGGTGGTTTCCTTCAGATTTGACAAGGGTAGGGCAGAAACACAAATTGGAACTACAGGGTTTTTCTGTTTCCTTCACTTGTGATATTTTTTTTTCTTTTCTTTCTTTCTTTTTTTGGGGGTGGGGGTGCCGTACTCACAGCATATGGAGGTTCCCACGCTAGGGGTTGAAACAGAGCTGTGGCTGTGGCGTAGGCCGGCAGCTGTAGCTCTGTTTCAACCCCTAGCATGGGTACCTCCATTTGCCGGGAGTACGGCACCCCCACCCTCAAAAAAAAGTAAAGAAAAAAGAACACAGCCACAGCAACCATATCTATGCCCTGCCTGCAACCTACACCACAGCTCCCGGCAACAGATCCCAAACCCACTGATTGAGGTCAGGGATTGAACCCACATCCTCATGGATACTAGTGGGGTTTGTAACACTCTGAGCCACAAGGGGAACTTCCAACTTGTGACATTTCTGACTCTTGAATAACCAGTGGGCAACATTATTTACTTTTCCTCCCTCCCCCCTTTCCTCCCTCCCTATCTTCCTACCTCTAACCCCTTCCTCCTTTCCTCGATCCCCTTTTTTCTTTCAAAGCCCTTCTCTCCTTTTTCTCTAACTCTCCACACCTGCACGCTTCCCGCAACAATTGCACTATGTTTAAGTATCGCACTATACTCCCTCACTTTCAGTGATTCTCACCCCGGCCCTGTGAACTACAATCCCAGAACTTAATGCCTGGACTGCGCCGCCAGGAGGCTCAGGCTCTCGATTGAGAGCAAAGGCCAGTTGGGCGGGGCCTTTGATTGACGTCCCTATAGGGGGAGGAGCTTTCCAAGCGTTATCTACTGGGGCTGTGGACGTGGTCGGTTGCGAAGAGAGCACTGTGGCGTCAGCGGTCCTGGCTGAGGTGAGTGGTCTTTGTAGGAGCGTCAGCTACAGGTTAGTTGGGTGGCTTCTAACTAGCAAGAAGGTGCGGCAGGCTAGGTCAGCACCTTTTAAAGTGACCTTGAGGCAAAGATTTTGAACTATGGCGCTCTCAGCTGAAGTAAGGTGGGCGAAGGCAGGGTTTTGGGACTTGGATAAAGTATGGGGGAGCGTTGTGGGATCACTGAAAACGGAATATGATAGATATTGTAGTTTGGATGTGCAGAACTAAAATCAGTTGAAGCCTGACGGTTGGTGACTGTGGGGGCGGGGAGCTGAGACGAGAGCTAGATCTGTGAGAGTGGGAAAAAGGACTGTCAGTGAGTGGTTGCTTTGAACGTATGGGCAGCGTGGGGCGGGGGCTGGGGGGGGTGGGGTTGAACCAATTAGGTGGAGGCAGTGAGTACCAGGAGGCCCAATCACAGGGTACCCCAAGTCCCGATTTTCGTGTTGCTGGGCAGATTGTTTTAAGAAAAGACTTGCTTGGGAAGAAAATTTCCTCTAGGCTGGGTTCATGTGACCGGGCAACCTGCCCCTGCCCCTCATTAACTGCTTTTTTCTTGGGTTTTAAAATTTCCACAGCGTTTTTTTCTTTCGGAAAACAAGTAATAGGAAAAAACTGGAAGTTATTGAGAAACTGGAAGATAAATGACAGAATATTAAAGTATTTTTTTATTTCATAGGCCTGATCGAGAGGTGCTAAAATGGACGATGTTGATTTTCGTTTCATGGACTTTAAAGGTATAAAGCTTATATACGGTAGAAAATGTCAATCTGTTTGCTGATTTATGTAAGATCTGAGTGAATTTGCTTGCCTAATTTTATCTTTTTGAAATATCTATAAAACCAGTTTTTCTCATTTTGGTACCGGAAAACAGTGTGGATGTTTAAGAGGCTGGAGCCCTTTTATAAGTTAGTGTAGGGAAATAGGATTCACAGTAATTCACAGTTCATAGCTTGTTTTCTCTGGATTTTTATGGCATGCAAAGTAACACTGGATTAATTTGACATAGAAATTTATTGCATTAAAATACATTAAAAATTACTGTTAGATCCTGAAGTGCCTTTCCAAAATCATCAGTAAAAAATAAATTAGGAGTTCCTTGGTAGCTCAGTGGGTTAAGGATCTGGCATTGTCACTGCTGTGGCTTGGGTTATTGCTGTGGCAAGGGTTCTATCCCTGGCCCTGGAACTTCTGCATGCCTTGGGCATGGCCAAAAAAAAATTGAAGTATAGTTGATTTACAGTGTTGTGTTAGTTTCGGATGTACAGCACAGTGGTTCATATGTATATATATATATATATGTAGTATCTTTTAAAAAAATTTTTGTGTATTCTTTTATTATTTTTTTACTAACTTAATGAATTTTATTTCAACTATAGGTGTACAAAATATCATCACAAGTCAGTTTGATAGATTTTGTGTCCCTAACCCACAGTGCATCCCCCCACCACCCGAGTATCTTAATTCTTTTGAAAATTGGTATTCTATGTGTGAATTCTTAGTAAACAAAAGCTATTTGATTGACTAGAACGCCAGATTCCTTAACCATGCCAGGTATGGGAGAGTTTATCACATTTCTTTTTTTCTGGGGACGTGATTAGATCTATGGTACATTCATATATTGTAACCAGGGTGGCTACAAATCTATGATTTCAGAAAGTTTAGGTCAATAGTTTGTTAGCACTTGCCATTTTAAAAAAATAACAAAGGTTGGATCCCTGGCCTGGGAACTTCCACATGTTGAGGGTGCGGCCAAGAAAAAAGAAGAAAAAATTAATTTTAATAATATAAATTATTTAGCTAAGTATATCTAAAATGTTATTATTTCAACATGTAGTCAATATAAATTATTAGTGAAATATTTTGCATTCTTTTCTTTCTGTACAAAGTCTTTTAAGTCTGATATGTATTTTATTTATTTATTTTTCTTTTAATGGCTGCACCTGCAGCATATGGAAATTCCCAGACTAGGGGTCAAATTGGAGCTGCAGCTGAGGCCTACACCACAGCCACAGCAACACCAGATCTGAGCAGCATCTGCGACCTGTCCCGCAGCTTGTGGCAACCCACTGAGTGGGGTCAGTGGGGCCACAGATTGAACCAGCATCCTCATAGATACTGTATCGGGTCCTTAACCAGCTGAGCCACAATGGGAACTCTTGATATGTATTTTATACTTAAAGCATATCTCATTTTGGACTTGCTGTATTTCTTTCTTTATTTCTTTTTTTTTGGTCTGCACCCTCAGCATATGTAAGTTCCCTGGCCAGGGATTGAATCCCAGCTGTAGCTGTGACCTACACTGCAGCCGTGGCAATGCCAGATCCTAACCCACTGCTCCAGGCCTGAGATCAAACCTGTGCTGCCACAGAGATAACACTGGGTCCGGGTCCTTAACCTGCTGTGCCACGGTGGGAACTCCTGGACTTGCCTTTTTTTTTGCTTTTTAGGGCAGCACCCAGGACATATGGAGGTTCCCAGACTAGGGGTCAAGTTGGAGCTGCAGCTGCTGGCTTACGACACAGCCATAGCAATGCCAGATCCTTAACCCACTGAGTGAGGCCAGGGATCAAACTCACATACTTGTGGATACTAGTTGGGTTTGTTACCACCGAGCCACAATGGGAACTCCTAGACTTGCCATATTTTAAGTGCCAAATAGTCACATGTAGTATTGGTGGTGCTGTTCTGAGATATACATTAAGAAGCAGAACTGGAGTTCCTGTTGTGGCTCAGCAGTTAACGAACCTGACTGGCATCCATGAGGATGCAGGTTTGATCCCTGGCCTCACTCAGTGGGTTAAGGATCTGGCGTTGCCGTGAGCTGTGGTGTAGGTCGCAGATGCGGCTCGGGATCCCGCATTGCTGTGGCTCTGGCGTAGACTGGTGGCTACAGCTCCGATTCGACCCCTAGCCTGGGAACCTTCCTATGCCACGGGTGCGGCCTTAAAAAGAAAAAAGAAAGATTAAAAAAAAAAAAGTTGAAGATTAAAAGATATAAGCATCTTTAACCTAACAAATATTGCCAAATTGCTATCCAAAGTTTTAACAATTTGTATTCCCCTCCCTTTCTCTTTTCCCTATATTCTTGCTAATATTTGGTATCGTCAGACTTAAAAAAATTTTGCTTGTATGAAGGGTGTTGTTTTGAAATAACATTTTTAGGATAAATTTTATTTATTTATTTATTTATTTATTTATTTATTTATTTATTTATTTTTGTCCTTTTGCCTTATCTAGGGCCGCACCCGCGGCATACAGAGGTTCCCAGGCTAGGGGTCTAACAGGAGCTGTAGCTGCTGGCCTTTGCCACAGCCACACAGCAACGCTGGATCCAAGCCGTGCCTGCAACCTACACCACAGCTCACGGCAACGCCGGATCCTTAATCCACTGAGCAACGTCAGGGATCGAACCCGCAACCTCATAGTTCCTAGTCGGATTCGTTAACCACCGAGCCATGACGGGAACTCCTAAATTTTAGATTTACAGAAAGTTACAAAGATAGTACAGAGAATTCCCATATGCCCTTCAGCCAGTTTCATTTGCCTGATGTTATCATCTTACATGGATGTTTTAATTTGCATTTCCCTGATAACAAGTGAAATTGGATTTATTTTCATAGATATATTGGCCATTTGAGTTTTCTGTGTACATAACCTTTTTAGTCAAGTTTTGTAAAAATGGACCACAAAAGGCCATGCAATAGCTTAGCTCATTTTCTTCTCAGGGAGAAGTGAAATAATATCCATCTTCTTGTACCAACAATTCCAATCAATTTCAAGGCCAAAAAGGAATAGAAATTGGTTTAAGTTATACTCACTGGATCTAAATAATTGTAACTCCTTTTCTGCATGTCAGCTCTTCAACTGTTTGAGGATACTTATGTTCCCTGGGAAGTGTCGTCTTCAGATTCAGCATTTTCAGTTCTTTCACTCATTCCTCATATTACATGGTTTCTAGTCCTCTCATCATTTTTTTGTACTCTTCTCTGAACATGCTCTATTCTTTTCATGTTATTCTTTAAAGTATGGTACCTAGAACAGAAGTCAGTTCTCTAGGTTCAATATGATCAGCTCAAATGATTTTTCTTAGAGTTCCTGTTGTGGCACAACAGAAACGCATCCGACTAGGAACCATGAGGTTGCGGGTTCGATCCTTGGCCTCGCTCAGTAGGTTAAGGATCCAGTGTTGCTGTGAGCTGTGGGGTAGGTCGCAGATGCAGCTCGGATCTGGCGTTGCTGTGGTGTAGGCTGGCAGCTACAGCTCTGATTAGACCCCTAGCCTAGGAACCTCCATATGCCACAAGTGCGGCCCTAAAAAAAAAAAAAAGAGAAAATGATTTTTCTCTTTAGATTTAGGAGTGATCATCATTCTCTTCAGATACTGATGTAGCTAAGATTGATTTTTTCCCTTTTTTTGCGTGATGGCAGTCACACCACACTAATGACTCGTTTTGAGCTTTTGCTCCTCAGAAGACCCTCAAGTCGTTTTTTTTTTTTTTAAGCACATGCTTTTATTAAGCTACATCTTGCCCATCATATATTGGTACAGTTAGTTTAGAAGACTTAAATGAAGGACTTTATTTTTTTCTTACATTAATTTCATTGCTAGAACTGGAAATTTAATTTTTGTTCCTGATTATGTCTTCTATCTTATTTGTTATCTGTTTCTCTCTCAGCTTCTTTATCCAAATCACTGATAAAATTGTTAAATAGGATAGGGCCAAGGACAGAATGGTATGCCATTAAAAACTTCACTTCTGGGAATTCCCTGGTAGTCTAGTGGTTAGGATTTGGTACTTTCACTGCTGTGGCCCCATATCAAGCCCTTCCATGCTGCAGCCAAAAACAAAACAAATCAAAAGAAAACAACTTCCTTCACATTGATATCAACTTGTTGAGTGGCACACTTTGAGTATGCTTGTTCAACCTGCCTGATTTTGCTCTTATCTCCAAAGCCTGGCAACTGTCTTGTTATATACTTAGCTTGATCTCTAGGTTTAGAATTTTAGTTCATCTTTTTGAAGGGCTCTTGGGGCTCTCTGTATATGAACTTCTATTCACCTTCCAACCCCTCCAGCTTCATTGAGGTATAAGTGACATATTACGTAAGTTTAAGGTGTATAGCATAGTGTTATTATATATATGTATATATTGTAAAATGAATACCATAATAAGGTTAGTTAAGATATCTGTCACCTCACAAAGGTACAGTTTTGCAGGGATGAGGATGAGGGAAATGGGTGAGAGAGGTCAAAGAGGACAAACTTCCTGTTCATCTTTGAGGCTGCCTTCTTTATGTTGAACAGAGTTTGAAACCACACTGTGCTGTTCCTGCTCCTGACCTACAGCCACCAGGGTTTTCAGCTCTACAGTACCTTTTCTTTCTTTCCTTCTCCCCTTCTTCCTCCTTCCTTTTTCTTTTTCTTTTTTTTGTTTTATTGAAGTATAGTTGATTTACAAGGTTGTGATGATTTCTGCTGTACCTTTCTCTTTTCTTTTCTTTTCGGCTGCACCTGTGGCATGCAGAAGTTCCTGGACCAGGGATTGAATCCGTGCCACAGCAGTCAAGCCATAGCAGTGACAATACTGGGTCCTCAACCTGCTGAGCCACCAGGGAACTCCTTTTTTTCTTTTATTCTTAGAAATTAATTTTATTGAGGTATAATTTACATATAGTAAAATTCACACACTGTTAAGTATATAGATTGATGCCTTTTTTCCCCAAATGTAATCCATACAACCACCATTACAATCAAGAAATTGGACATTTTCATCTCAGAGAATTCTGTTACACCCCCTTGTTGTCAGTCTATCCCCCACCCTCCATCCCAGGCAACTGCTGTTAGAATTTCTGTCACTGCAGATTAGTTCGTAAATGAAATCATACAGTGTGTACTCTTTTTTTCCCCCATGGTGTCCTTTACTAAGCATAATTGTTTTGAGAATCATCTATGTTGTTGTGTATATGACTGACGTATGAGTTGTCCATATTGTTGCATATGTATATCCATATTGTTCCTTTTTATTGCTTAGTAGCATTCCACTGAATGAATGTATCACAGTTTGTTTATCCAGTCATCAGTTGATGGACATTTTTGGCTATTATGCATAAAGTTGCTATGAATATTCATGTATAAGTTTTAAGTAATTTAGGTTTTCATTTCTCTTGGGGGAAATATCTAGGAGTAGATTTGCTGCGATGTGAAGTATTTTGTAACCAGGGTCAATAGATTTTCTAGAGTAGTTCCTTTCTGGAGGACATGTTTTGAAAGGCCCAACTTCTTAATTTAAGGAACTTTAGCAGCTAGGCCAGGGGACTTCCTAAAACTGCCGTGCTTGATTCAGAATAAGTTCCTTATCTTTACAAGCATCAGGACCATACAAAAGAGAAGGCAGCTTAACATGGGAATACAAAAAGTTGAGTGTTGTTGAAAGAATAGTTGTACCAAGATAATTTAGCCCTGGGAGTTCCCTTCGTGGCTCAGTTGTTAACGAATCCGACTAAGAGCCATGAGGTTGCGGGTTCGATCCCTGGCCTTGCTCAGTGGGTTAAGGATCTGGCGTTGCCGTGAGCTGTGGTGAAGGTTGCAGACGCGGCTCAGATCCCGCGTTGCTGTGGCTGTGGCGAAGGCCGGCGGCTACAGCTCCTGTTAGACCCCTAGCCTGGGAACCTCCATATGCCGTGAGTGCGGCTCTACATAAAGGCAAAAAGACAAAAAAAAAAAAAATAATTTAGCCCAGTGTCCATCTCACCATTAGAATTATTTCTTCTTAAAGAATGGCAGTGATCATTGTACAACTATAAATGTAATAAAATTCATTGAGTAATTTTAAAAAAAGAATGGCAGTTATTTATCAGGCTTTAGAACTCCTTTTCCTATGGTTAATTTGGAGACAATTCTCCTTTTTCTAGATTTCTAACATCTAACATCTTCGTATTTGCTGTTATATAGACATCCTTATGGCCTATTAAAATATATGAGGTTTTGCTTTCTTTTTTTCTGTTAAATCTGTGATGACTGTTAAGGAAGTAGATAATAACTGCTTGATTTGTGTCATCAAATCTTCAGAAGCCAATGATGATATATACTCTAGACCAGCCCTGCCCAATAGAAATATAATGTGAGCTACAAATGTAATTTAAAAATTTCTAGTAGCCACATTTAAAAAACAGAGGGCATTAAAAATAAAATAAAATAAGAAAAAGAACCAGGAAAAAAAAAAGCAGAGAGGAGTTCCCATTGTGGTCAGTGGGTTAAGACCCTGATGTAGTATCCACAAGGATGTGGGTTCAATCCCTGACCTCGCTCAGTGGGTTAAGGATCCGGCGTTGCTGCAGGCTGTGGCGTAGGTCGCAGATGCGGCTTGAATCCAGTGTTGCCATGGCTGTGGTGTAGGCCTGTGGCTGTGGCTGTAGCTCCAATTTGACACCTGGCCCGGGAACTTCCATATGCCACAGATGTGGCTGTAAAAAGAAAAAAAAAAAAAGCAGAGAGAAACAAGTATAATTATTTTAAATAATAATAATAGTGGTAATAATTTTGATACTGTGTTTTTAGCCCCAAATATCCAAAATATTTCAACATGTAACCAGTATACAAAATTACTGAGATATTTTACATTTTTTATACTAAATTTTGAAATCAGATGTGTATTTTACAATTATAGCCCATCTCAATTTGGGCTGACTATATTTCAAGTGCTCAATAGTCACATGTGGCTGCCCTGTTAGACTGCAGATCTAGACTAAAAATTTTAGTAGGAATACTCAAGATTGACTTTCGGAGTTCTCTTGTGATGCAGCAGGTTAAGGATCTGGTGTTGTCACTGCAGTGGCTTGGGTCACTGCTGTGGCTCGGGTTTGATCCCTCACTAGGGAATTTCCACATGTTGTGAGTGTGGCCAAAAAGAAAAAGATTGACTTCCAGGAGTTCCTGTTGTGGCTTAGTGGTTAACGAATCTGACTAGGAACCGTGAGGTTGTGGGTTCGATCCCTGGCCTTGCAAAGTGGGTTGAGGATCCGGTGTTGCCGTGAGCTGTGGTGTAGGTTGCAGACGTGGCTCGGATCCCGCGTTGCTGTGGCTGTGGCATAGGCCGGTGGCTACAGCTCCGATTAGACCCCTAGCCTGGGAACCTCTATATGCTCCGGGTGCAGCCCTAGAAAAGGCAAAAAGACAAAAAAAAAAAAAAAAAAAGAAAAAGAAAAAGAAAAAGATTGACTTCCATTAAATCTCAAAGGACTTTATTAATTTGATAGCCTTCCTGGCTTATTTTTTCCCGTTCCTTTATATGCCACAGTGGGATCCTCAGATTAGGAATTGGAAAATTATTAGGAAATGTCCCAAGAGAGTGCCACGTAACTCAGAATCATGAGCACAGTTTCTATATGGCTTGTGCAGAAATCTTGTTGATACACTTGTTGAAGTCACTTGGTATGCATATATTAGGTAGAAATAATGTAGTTTATAAAATAAAGAGACGGTATAACTAACAGAATTAAACTTTGTTAATATGCTATACAATGTGTTTCAAGCTCTGGTCCCACATGCCTTTCTAATGGTGTTTTTTCTATAAGTTCCTTTACCCTTTTCTCCAGCCATACATAACTACTTATGGTTATTTGAACCCATTGTGCTTTCTACACCTGTATGTTCTTCCCTCTGTTTGGTATGTTGCCTGGCAATCTTCAAGACCCACCTCAAATAGCTCCTCAGTGAAGCCTATCCTGCCATCCCTATATCCAAACTCTCAAATAGGCAGTTACTTAATTCTTCCTTTATATTACCGTAGCATCTTGTACTTACAGCACTTATTATAAGTTTTTTAAATTTTAATTTCCTTTAGTAGTGTGATCCACTTGATGATGTAGACTGCTTTGTATTCCTAGCCAGTGCCTAGTATCTGCCTGATATCAGACATTCGATAAATATTTATTATGTTAAATTTAACGAGGAGAAATACAGACACCAACCAGAGCAGAAAGAATACAGTTGTTGTGGGTTTTGTTCAGGCTGTGTTACTGGCTTTGTTCTTGGGCAAGTTAATTAACTTCTCTATGCTTAATCAATTATAAAATTACAATGTGTTTCTAGAATTTTAAGGTGACTTACAGCTCTAAAAATTGGTTAATTCATAATGTGTATCCACATATATCTTGTGTGGAAATGTGTGTAAGCTCCTCAAGGGAGGGAACTATGTCTTGTTTACATTATAGATTTGGAGTTTAGCAGAATAGCTGATTATCATTAAATGTTCACTGAATTAGTGAGTGAACTCAGACTCATTCATATTGCTGGCAAGGGTAACAAAACTGTCACCAGGGATGTCCCTATATATTTTTGATGATGATTTGGAATTGCCCGTCGGCTCAGATAAAGCTTTCCTGTGTTATACTATCACCATCAAAAGCAGTTCATAAGATGCTTAATTTTTTCTGATATTTTGTTTAGCAATCATCTAAAAAACTAGTGCGTTCTATTAGGAATGGAAAGGTTAAATATATCTTCTGTGGAAAATTAGCCATGAGTCGTTTGATTTCACTAAACATATGACCTGTTTTGCAACCAAGTTTTGTTTTACATCTATTGTGTGTAGATTGCAATAGTATAGAGATAAGAAACTTCAAAGACAGTTGGATCAACTTAGACTTCTTTCTTCCTTCAAAGACCTCTTTGGTGAAAGTTGCTGTAATGTACTCAGCCTAGCTAATCCACTTCAGCCTCCCAAATGTGTTGTTGTAGTCTACTTACTACATTTCCAGTCTTACCAGGTATTGTTTCTGGTCTGATTTAGATGTGAATCTACTAGGCAAGTGTCTTGGCTAAGTCTGTCTTCGGTGCCTAGTGCATTGTTAACAGTAAACAGAAGTTAATTAAGTTGTTAAATAGATAGAAATAGACTTTGGTAACCATGGCAACTAAAATAAACCAGATATTAGCTAAATAGAAGATTCTCAGTTAAGAACAGCAGGGCTTAGCTACAGTGGGTAACAGGATGTAATGAGAATAAAAGAGTAATATATACAGCTACTTTGTAGATATTTACAAATGGTTAGGGGAAGGATTGAATTAATTGACAAGTTGAGTTTGGTTATTCACCTTGCACTTACAGGAGTGTGAAAGAAATAAAATGCCAAATTCGTTGCAATATTTACACCATGTGTATTTGTTGAGAGGACTGAGTTGTGGCTCCTACTGTTACAGTTTGTTCAGTGAAGGTATATTTCTGCCCTTTAGTCTCTAAAGTTAAGTGCCCTGGATCCCAGTGGATGTGTTTCTTCACCAGAATCAAGCTGAAAGTTTCCTTTCTTTGGTTAGCATGATGTAGCCAGCTTTTGCCTTTTTACCCCCAACTCCCAACCAGTTACCCTCTAAAAGTTTACCTAGCTTTATCATCCGATGATCCCAGGCTTAGGTTTGCTCCAGTTCCTGAGCTAGTTCTGTCCAGGGCAAGAAAGAATAACAGTATTATGGAGTATGGAAGAGATTGGTCTGGAATGAAGTTATACTGACTGTCAGATTTGAGATATAACATGCTGGGGGCATACTCTAGGCACATGTTGAGCTTTAGAACTGTATCGTTGCTGATTGTCATGATTTTCATGGAATTAACTGGTCCTACATCCTTTCCTAGTTGCCCTCTAAGACCAAGACGCTGCTCAGAAATACAGTACACTACTGTGAATAATTCTCTTGGAACTGTGGTGCATGAAGTTCCACCTGACTTTTGCATTATGCTTTGCTGCTTGGAATTTCTTGTGCCACACCCAGTTCGTCAGTTGGGTTCTCCTGGAACATTGTATAAGAAAAATGATTATCTCTATGAACATAGAAAGTATGATTTACAGTATGATTTTGCCTATTGCTAAGTCTGTTTGTCCCAGGTTTGCTTGAGTTTTTTGCCATGCCCTTTTGGCACTGTTTTGGATATTCTGTCTGTCCTCATTTAAACTAGCTTCTGCTGGAATAGTTTTACTTAGCCCACAATCAGAATTATAGTGTAGCACTCTGAATGGTGTTGGCTCATTTTTTCTCTCCCTGCTGTTCTTTAGTTGTCTCAGAGTCCTGGCAAGTTACTTCTTCCATGCCTTTCCTAATAGGCCTAGTGTAGTAGAAAGTACAGGATTTCAAATTAGCAAGCCTGAGTTCAAGTCTTAGTTTGCTACTTTCTCTTTGTGTCACCTTTGAGAAGTCACTATACTTTGTTAAATCTCAGTTCCCACATCTTGTAAAATAAAAGTATTCCTTATGGCGTAGACTGATGATTAAATGAGAATGCATATGAAAAAGCTTTTAGACCATAAAGCACTGTGCAAATGTTAATTTTATTGTCATTCTTGTTTCTTTTCTCAGTGAGAAGTTGCAAATAATCCTTGTGATTTGTGGTAAAAATCTTAAATTGACCCTGGCAGGTCTTTGAACTGCTTTGGCTTTTGAATGACTGGTTGAGTTGATGGAGGTCACGGGGAGAGACTTGGCAGACTGTTGATAGATTTTTTTCCATGTTATAACAGAAGCTCCCTTCCTCAAAGACAGGGAAGAAGTTTATTTTCTATTGTATTGTACCTAGAATGCTGTCTACCTAATCAGAATTAATTGGTACTGATTAACATGGCTGCCTCAAAGAGTGACTCCCCAGTTTTAACTAGGATGAATCTCATTTAAATTAAATTGACTTAAATCATGTTGTAAATCATAGTTTATTTCAGCAGCCAGGAAGATAATTTAATCGCTTTCTTTCAAAATGTACAATCTTGCTTGATATAACCTTAATATGGGATGTTGTCTTCACATCTCAGGAATAGGCTGTATTTATAGAAGCTCTTTTCTGAGCTTCTCTCAGAAGCAAGTCTCTACTTCATAGTGTAACTCTCAACCGTTCAGCTATGTGATCTCTACTGCTTACCCAGCTTTGCTGACTGCATTTCATCCTAAAGAACTGCAGTGCTGTCATTGCCTCAGCTGGTGTCAGTCAAGTTGCTCAGATGAATGACACTGAAAATATGTTTTGAAAGGACCAGAATTATTTTGACAAAGAATGAATTATATAATGCATTAAGAGAACATTCACAAACCAAAATCAGTGTCTCACAGTATCATATACTATATAAATAGAAGTTATAATTGATATTCTAATAAAATATTTGGATTTAAAAAAAAGGAATTCAAAATTTAAAATTTATATTGGGTTTGTTCTTTTCAAAAATATTTTCAAGAAATATGTTTTTAAATGGTATTTGGAAAATTCAAAACATCATTTAAAAAACTCTCCGGGAGTTCCCATCGTGGCTCAGTGGTTAACAAATCCGACTAGGAACCATGAGGTTGTGGGTTCGATCCCTGGCCTCACTCAGTGGGTTAAGGATCTGGCGTTGCCGTGAGATGTGGTGTAGGTTGCAGACGCGGCTCGGATCCTGCGTTGCTGTGGCTGTGGCGTAGGCCGGCGGCTACAGCTCTGATTAGACACCTAGCCTGGGAACCTCCATATGTCGCGGGTGCGACCCTAGAAAAGGCAAAAAGACAAAAAAAAAAACTTTCAGAAGTTCCAGTCATGGCTCAGGAATAACAAGTCTGACTAGTATCCATGAGGACACAGGTTTGACCACTGGCCTCGCTCTATGTTAACGATCCAGCATTGCTATGGCTGTAACATAGGCCAGTAACAGCTCTGATTCGACCCCTAGCCTGGGAACTTCCATATGCCATGGGTGTGGCCCTAAAAAAAAAGACAAAAAAACTTTCTAGTTATTTTTTATTGAGGTATGATTGACATACAACATTTTTATATTAGTTTCAGGCGTACAACATAAAGATTCTGGATTTATGTATATTACAGAATGATCAACACAGTAAGTCTAGTTAACATCCATCACTACACATAATTATAATTTTTTCTTGTGTTGAGAACTTTTAAGATTTACTCTCAGCAATTTTTAAATATGCAGTATGGTGTTAACTGTATTTACCATGCTGTCCGTTATATCCTTATGACTTATTTATTTAATAACTAGAAATTTGTACCTTTTGACTTCCTTCACCCATTTGGCCCACCCTCCACCCCGTTTCTGGCAACCACAATCTGTTCCCTGTGTCTTTTTTTTTTTGTCTTTTTGCCTTTTCTAGGGCCGCACTCGGGCGGCATATGGAGGTTCCCAGGCTAGGTGTCTAATCGGAGCTGTAGCCGCTGGCCTACGCCACAGCCACAGCAACGCAGGATCCGAGCCGCGTCTGCAACCTACACCACAGCTCACGGCAACGCCGGATCCTTAACCCACTGAGCGAGGCCAGGGATCGAACCCGCAACCTCATGGTTCCTAGTCGGATTCGTTAACCACTGAGCCATGACGGGAACTCCCCCGTGTCTTTTTTTTTAATGAGTCCATATGTAAATGAGGTCATATGGTGTTTATTTTTCTTTGTCTGACTGACTTCAATTAGCATAATGCCCTTAAGGTCCATCCATGTTACAGATGGCAAGATTTCATTCTTTTTAATGGCTGAATAACATTCTATTGTATATATTTACCACATTTCCATGATCCATTGATAGACACTTAGGTTCTTTCCACTCTTGGCTATTGTAAACAGTGCTATAGTAAACATGGGAGTGCATGTATCTTTTCAAGTTAGTGTTTTCATTTTCTTTCTTTCAATCAATCTATCTTCCTTCCTTTCTTTCTTTCTTCCTTCCTTCCTTTCTCTCTCTCTCTCTTTCCCTCTTTCTCTCTCTCTCTCTCTTTCTGCTTTTTAGGGCCACACTTGCGGCATATGGAGGTTGCCAGGCTAGGCGTCAAATCGGAACTACAGCTGCTGGCCTACACCATAGCCACAGCAACGCAGGATCCAAGCTACGTCTGCGACCTGCACCACAGTTCATGGCAACGCTGGATCCTTAACCCACTGAATGAGGCCACGGATCGAACCTGCAACCTCATGGTTCCTAGTTGGATTTGTTTCCACTGTGCCACAGTGGGAACTCCAGTGTTTTCATTTTCTTTGTGTAAATACCCAGTAGTTTGATAGTTCTCTTTTTAATTTTTTGAAGAGCCTCCTTACTGTTTTTTCATAGCAGCTTCACCAGTTTACATTTCTACCAACAGCGTCAAGGGTTCCTTTTTTCCACATCCTCACCAACACTTGTTATTGCTTGTCTTTTTGATGATGGCCATTCTGACAGGTGTGAGGTGATAGCTCATTGAGGTTTTGATTTGCATTACCCTGATGATTTGTGATGTTGAGCATCGTTTTTTCATGTACCTGTTGCCCTTCACTATATTTTCTTTGGTAAAATGTCTATTCAGTTTCTCTGTCCATTTTTTAATTGCATTTTTTTGCTATTGAGTTGTATGATTTGTTAATATATTTGGGATATTAAGCCCTTATCAGATATTTGATTTGCAGATATTTTCTCCCATTCTAAATTTTCCTAATTCTGTTATCAATATTTTGAGCTAGGGGTGTAAATATGTACTTCTTAGCCTAATCTTACCTAATCTTAGAAGAATCTAGATATTTATGGAGTTTCCGTCATGGCTCAGTGGTTAACGAATCTGACTAGGAACCAGGAGGAACCAGGAGGTTGCGGGTTCGATCCCTGGCCTTGCTCAGTGGGTTAAAGATCCGGCATTGCTGTCAGCTGTGGTGTAGGTTGCAGATGCGTCTCGGATCCTGTGTTGCTGTGGCTGTGGCGAAGGCCGGCAGCTACAACTCCTGTTAGACCCTTAGCCTGGGAACCTCCATATGCCACGGGTGCGGCCCTAGATAAGGCAAAAAAGACAAAAAAAAAAAGATATTTAATATTAGCCTTTCTATTAATTTATGGGAGTAAGGAAGCTAGAGGTTTTTTATTTTTACATATATCATCACCTGAGGCATACAAAATATGTAATTATATTTTCCCTAGTATCTGTGATTACGCAGTGGGTACTAATGAGCTTTAAAAAATATTTGAGGGGAGTTCCCATTGTGGCTTAGCAGTAATGAACTTGACTAGTAACCATGAGGATGTGAGTTTGATCCTTGACCTTGCTCAGTGGGTTAAAGGATCCAGCATTGCCGTGAGCTCTGGTGTAGGTCGCAGATGTGGCTTGGATCCTGTGTGCTATGGCTGTGGTCTAGGCTGCAGCTACAGCTCTGATTCGACCCCAAGCCTGGGAATGTCAGTATGCCGCAGGTGTGGCCCTAAGAAGACAAAAAAATATTTTTGAGTATATTTGAAAATAATTTGCTTTATGTGAATCTGTTTTCTGATACTTAACTGAAAATTTTTCATTTAGCAGATTTCTTGTTTATTGTAGTAGGTTAAACATCTGTTTATTGTGACAGCATGAAAAATCTTCCTGAAAGTGCTTTTATAGTATTGTTAATGAATGTTAACAGCATTCTTGCTAGTTAATGCTCAGAAATGTTGCAAGAAATTAGAGACATGTAGGTATAGATCTCTGTTACATGAATTTGAGAAAAACCCTCAATTTTGATAATATGAAAGAAATCAGTTGTGGTTCTACATCATGTTTGTGGCCTAGTAAAATTCAGCTGTATGGAGTCTGGAGCTCAGACTGCTTAGAAAATGATGACATCATTTGTACAGATTCAGTAACTGGTTAATGTTTTTTGCTAATTGGGCATGTCATTTTTTTCTCACAAAGTAAGGTCAGGACTTTATAAGCAGCATAAGTTAGCTATGTCTGTCTAATGCTTGAAAGTATTAAGTATTTCAGTTTTACAGGGCATATACCTAAGTCTCCCTTTAGGATTTCTACATTTTCTAGTTTTGAAGACATTGTTAATTTCTATTTTATAGTTTTAAGATGACCTATAATAACATTACTATTTGTAAAGTCAATATGTTTTACTTTGAGAATGAGTGATGATGATTAAGTTATAAACAAGTGACTTCCAGGGAATATAAAATTTATTTGAAGATTGTACTGTTTCCCCCTCTCCTCCTCCTTCTCAAGATGATTCAAGGAGAAGACAGCTGTCTGCAAGCCAGTAAAAGAGTCTCACCAGGAACTGAGTCAGCCAACATCTTAACCTTGGCCTTCCCAGCCTCCAGAACTTTAAGAAATAAATTTCTGTTTTTTAAGTCACACACAAAAAATTAAAAAAATAAAAAAATAAAAAAATTGTGCTCTACCTTTAGTTAAACTCTATCTCCAGTTTGGTTTTACTCTAAGGATCATTCATGTTTCTTCAAGCTATGTTCATTTGATGAAAGATCTAGGAACAGATTTCAAAATGGTTTGTTACTTTCAGCCAATGGTGATAATTCATAGCACTTTTATCATTTATTGTTATTTCAGAAATTATTGAAAACCTGATTGTAAACTGCAGTTCACCTAGCATACCTGAAGTAATTAATAGACTCTTCTCGGACATAGCAAATATCAACAGGGAGTCTTTTGCTGAAATGCAGGATGCTCAGGTTGGTATAAAACTAATATTTTTTGTGATAAATTTTGAGATTCACTGTTTTAATAAATGTATAAGTAAAAATTATCTTTATGATTAACATGAAATTTTTTTTTTTTTTTGTCTTTTTGTCTTTATGTAGGGCCGCGCCCATGGCATATGGAGGTTCCCAGGCTAGGGGTCTAACAGGAGGTGTAGCTGCTGGCCTTCGTCACAGCCACAGCAACGCGGGATCTGAGCCGCATCTGCAACCTACACCACAGCTCACGGCAATGCTGGATCCTTAACCCACTGAGCAAGGCCAGGGATCGAACCTGCAACCTCATGGTTCTTAGTCAGATTCGTTAACCACTGAACCATGAAGGGAACTCCAAAATGAAATCTAAATACATAGAAATCTAGCCTAATAGCACATTAGGGAAAATAGTGTTTAGAAACCAATGGAAAAATATGTCTCAAATTTAAATACTTACTATTTAACCTCTCTAGGCTTTTCTCTACAGCTTTCTCATGTATTAAAGGAGAATAACAAAACCCATCTCCCAGTGTTGTGAATAGTAAACAAAATAGCGTATTTAACGTCCTGAGTACATAGTAGTTAGCCACTAAATAATAATTCTTTTTTTCTCTATTTTTGCAGCAAAGTAAGAAACTACCTGGTCGTAGGGAACTCAGTTGAATATGCTATTTTTGGGAGTATTTTTTTCTAGTGTTTAATTGGAGGTCTGTAATTTAACTTTGAAATTGCCTTGAGATTCTAAGATACATTGGGGAATGTTTACCTTGGGCAGATCCTTCCATTTTGGTGACAGCACATACAGACATGCAGAAAAGTGAGAAGAAAGGTTATTATTGTAAATTATATATATATAAATTATATTTCATGCTCCAACTAATTTACCCATTTCAAGTGTACAATTCAGTGATTTTTAGTATTTCGCAGAGTTGTGCACCCATCACCACAGTTAACTTGAGAACATTTTCACCCCAGAAAGAAACCTTGCACCTATTCACAGATACTTTCATTTCCTCCTCTCTCTCCCAGCTCTAGACAACCTGTAATCTACTTTCTGTCTCTATGGATTGGCCTATTCTGGGCATTTTATGTAAATGGAATCTTACAACATGTGGTCTTTGGGGACTGACCATTCTTTGGATATACCACATTTTGTGTATTCACTCATCTATTGATGAACATTTGGGTTGTTTACACCTTTTGGCTATTATGAATAACACTGCTGTGAACATTCACCTTCAGGTTTTTAGGTTTTTATTTCTCTTAGGTATATACCTAGGAGTGAAATTGCTGGGTCATATAGTAGCTCTATTTAACTTTTGAGGAACTGCCAGATTGTTTTCCAAAGAGACTATACCATTTTACATTCCCACCAGCAGTGTATGAGGGATCCAGTTTTTCTACATCATCACCAACACTTACTATCTTTTTGTTTATAGCCATCCTAGTGAATGCAAAGTAGTATCTCATGGTGTTTGTTTTATTTTAATTGTGGTAAAATATACATAACATAAAATTTACCATCTTTATTTATTTATTTATTTTTTTGCTTTATGAATTTTATTACAATCATAGTTGTACAAAATTCATCACGTCGATTTGATAGCATTTGTGTCCCAAACCCTCAGTGCATACCCCCACCCCCCAGATTGTCTTGTTTGAAAAACCAAGGTTTTCCAAAGTCTGTGAGTCATTGTTCTGCATAGAAGTTCCTTGTGTCTTTTTAGTTTCTACGTGTAAGCGGTAGCATTGGATGTTGATGTCTAATTGTCTGACTGGTTTCACTTTGCATGATAATTTCTAGGTCCATCCATGTTGCTATAAATGTTGTTATTTCGTTCCTTTTAATGGCTGAGAAATATTCCATTGTGTGTATGTACCATATCTTCCCTATCCACTCCTCTGTCGATGGGCATTTAGGTTGTTTTCATGACCCGGCTATTGCATAGAGTGCTGCAATGAACACTGGAGTACATGTGTCTTTTCGAGTCATGGTTTCCTCTGGATAGATGCCCAGGAGTGGGATTGCTGGATCAAATGGTAATTCTATTTTGAGTTTTCTGAGGAATCTCCATACTGTTTTCCACAGTGGCTGCACCAGTTTGCATTCCCACCAACAGTGTAATAGGGTTCCTTTTTCTCCACACCCTCTCTACCACTTATTGTTTGTTGACTTTTTGCTGATGGCCATTCTGGCCGGTGTAAGGTGGTACCTCATATTGGTTTTGATTTGCATGTCTCTAATGAGGAGCGATGCTGAACATCTTTTCATGTGTTTATTTGCAATCTGCATGTCTTCTTTGGAGAACTGTTTGCCTAGATCCTCTGCCCATTTTTTGGTGGGGTTGTTTGTTTTTTTTTTGGTATTGAGTTGTAGGAGGTGTTTGTAAATTTTGGAGATGAATCCCTTGTCAGTTGATTCATTTGCAAATATTTTCTCCCATTCTGTGGGTTGTCTTTTCGTTTTGTTTAGGGTTTCCTTTGCTGTGCAGAAACTTTTAAGTTAATTAGGTCCCATTTGTTTATTTCTCTCTTTATTGTCCTTACTCTGACACATGGATCTGAGAAGATGTTGCTATCATTTATGTCAGAGTGTTTGGCCTATGTTTTCCTCTAAGAGTTTGATAATATCTGGTTTTATATCTAGATCTTTAATCCATTTTGAGTTTATTTTTGTGCATGGTGTTAGGAAGTGTTCCAGTTTCATTTTTTTACATGTAGCTGTCCAGTTTTCCCAGCACCACTAATTGAAGAGGCTGTCTTTTGTCCAATGTATATTCTTGCCTCCTTTGTCATAGATTAGTTGACTGTAGGTGCGTGGGTTTAATTCTGGGCTTTCTATCCTGTTCCACTGATCTATATTTCTGTGTTTGTGCCAGTACCATACGGTTTTGATGACTGTAGCTTGGTGGTATAGTTTGAAGTCAGGGAGCCTGATTCCTCCAGCTCCATTTTTCTTTTTCAGGATGTCTTTGGCTATTCTGGGTTTTTTGTGTTTCCAAACAAACTTTAAACTATTTTGTTCTAGTTCTGTGAAAAAGGTCTTTGGTAATTTGATAGGGATTGCATTGAATGTGTAGATTGCCTTGGGTAGTATAGTCATTTTGATAATATTGACTCTTCCAATCCAAGAGCATGGTATGTCTTTCCATTTGTTCATGTCGTCCTTGATTTCTTTCATCAGTGTCTTATAGTTTTCAGAGTACAGGTCTTTTGTCTCTTTAGGTAGGTTTACTCCTAAGTATTTGATTCTTTTTGATATGATGGTAAATGGGATTCCTTCCCTAATTTCTCTTTCTGATCTTTCATTGTTAGTATATAGAAATGCAGTTGATTTCTGTGTATTAATTTTGTATCCTGCAACTTTGCCAAATTCATTGATGAGCTCTGACAATTTTCTGGTAGAGTCTTTAGGATTCTCTAGGTATAGTATCATGTCGTCTGCAAATATTGATAGTTTTACTTCTTCCTTTCCAATTAGGATTCCTTTTATTTCTTTTTCTTCTCTGATTGCTGTGGCTAGGACTTCCAGAACTATGCTGAATAGTAGTGGACATCCCTGTCTTGTTCCTGATCTCAGTGGGAATTCTTTCAGCTTTTCACCATTGAGAATGATGTTAGCTCTGGGTTTGTCATATATGACCTTTATTATGTTAAGGTAGGTTCCCCCCATGCCCACTTTCTGAAGCGTTTTTATGAGAAATGGGTGTTGGATTTTGTCAAAGGCTTTTTCTGCATCTATTGAGAGGATCATATGGTTTTTATTCTTCAGTTTGTTAACGTGGTGTACCACACTGATTGATTTGCGGATATTGAAGAATCCTTGCATCTCTGGGATAAATCCCACTTGATCGTGGTGTACAATCCTTTTAATGTATTGTTGGATTTGGTTGGCTAGTATTTTGTTGAGAATTTTGCATCTATGTTCATCAGTGAGATTGGCCTGTAATTTTCTTTTTTCGTGGTCTCTTTGTCTGGTTTTGGTATCAGGGTGATGGTTGCCTCATAGAATGAGTTTGGGAGTGTCCCTTCATCTGCAATTGTTTGGAAGAGTTTCAGAAGGATAGGTGTTAGCTCTTCTCTAAATGTTTGATAGAATTCGCCTGTGAAACCATCTGGTCCTGGACTTTTGTTTGTTGAAAGTTTTTTAATCACAGTTTCAATTTCAGAACTTGTGATTGGTCTATTCCTATTTTCTATTTCATCTTGGTTTAGTCTTGGGAGATTGTACTTTTCTAAGAATTTGTCCATTTCTTCTAGGTTTTCCATTTTATTGCCATACAGTTGCATATAGTAGTCTCATATGATCCTTTGTCTTTCTGTGATGTCTGTTGTGACTTCTCCTTTTTCATTTCTAATTTTATTGATTTGAGTCCTCTCTCTTTTTTTCTTAATAAGTCTGGCTAAGGGTTTACCAATTTTGTTGATCTTTTCAAAGAACCAGCTTTTAGGTTCATTGATATTTTCTATGGTTTTCTTCCTTTCTATTTCATTGATTTCTGCTCTGATCTTCTTGATTTCTTTCCTTCTCCTAACTTTAGGTCTTGTTTGTTCTACTGTCTCTAGCTGCTTTAAATGTAAAGGTAGGTTGTTTATTTTGGGCTCTTTCTTGTTTCCTGAGGTAGGCTTGTGTTGCTATAAACTTCTGTCTTAGAATTGTTTTTGCTGTATCCCATAGGTTTTGGAGTGTTGTATCTCTGTGTCATTTGCTTCTAGGTATTTTTTAATTTCCTCTTTGATTTCTTCAGTGATCCATTGGTTGTTTAGTAGCATGTTGTTTAGTCTCCATGTGTTTCTGTTTTTTGCAGTTGTTTCCTTGTTGTTGATTTCCAGTCATATAGCATTGTGGTCTGAAAATATGCTAAGGCTTGATTTCTGGCCCAGAATGTGATCAGTCCTACAATGACTCACAGACTTTGGAAAACCTTGGTTTCCAAATAAGACAATCTGGGAGGTGGGGAATGCACCGAGGGTTTGGGACGGAAATGGTATCAAATTGAGTTGTGATGATTTTTGTACACCTATAATTGTATAAAAAAAAAGAATTTTTGAATTGTCAGGGCTCACCCCAAAGAAGGCTCAAGGAAAGGAAGGTCCCAGGACACCTGGGGAAAGTGGTAGCTGCTTCCCTCTTTTGGTTGAAGTTATCTTGTCTTTTCAGTTATTATCATTTTCGCACTTACTGTGGCTTTCTGAGAAGAGAACCTTTGCAAGGAAAATCAGAAAACATCATTAAACTCTGTGGATCACTTAAAAAAATCAATTTACAAAATAACAAGATAATTAAGAGAGAGGGGAAACCATCTGCACAGGGTCCTTCATTTGCTCATTTCTCAGTGCAGTCATGGATTTTATCACCTTCATTGTCTTTGAGCAGAGCTCAATGAGTGGATCAATATGCTGGTGACAGGATTGGAGCCGATCAATTGTTTTTGACTTGATTGATTATTCAATGATGGAACTGTGATGGATTCCTTTGATCGACCTTGTGAAACCAGGCCAAAAAAAAAAGCAAAATTCCTTGGGACCACCTAAGTATTCTGGCATTATTCAAAGTATGGTTCTCAGTGATGCATGAGAAACACAATTAAAAAAAAAAATCTCTGTAGTCAGGGTGGAGGGGATTATGAGGGGTTTAGAAGTATGATAATTTAGAAGAGCTTTACCATACCTCCAAGTTGGCTGTGGCAGTTAATTATTTTTCAGATTTCAACTAACACTGAATATGGCTTTGATAATATTTTCTAGTTTGAAGGGAATAATGGATATTAAAACATATAAGGAACACTGGTTGATAACTGAAAAGAAAAAAAAGAGTGTGATCAGTCCTAGAGAATGTTCCATGTGCACTTGAGAAGAATGTGTATTCTGCTGCTTTTTTTGTGAAATGTCCTGTAAATATCTATTAAGTCCATCTGGTCTAATGCTGCATTCGGGGCCTGTGTTTCTTTATTGACTTTCTGTCTAGATTATCTGTCCATTGCTGTAAGTGGGGTGTTAAAGTCCCCACTATTATTGTGTCATTGTCAGTTTCTCTCTTTAAGGTTGGGTGCATATATATTTATAATTGTTATTATCTTCTTCTTGGACTAATCCTTTGATCATCATGTAATGCCCTTCCTTGTCTCTTAAGATATTCTTTGTTTTAAAAGGTCTGTTTTGTCTGATATGAGTATTGCTAGTCCAGCTTTCTTTTGATTCCCATTTGCATAGAATATTTTCTTCCATCCTCTTACTTTCAGTTTTTATGTGTCCTTAGAAGTGAAGTGGGTCTCTTGAAGACAGCATACATATGGATCTTGTTTTTGTATCCATTCAGCCAGTGTATGTTTTTGATTGGGGCATTCAGTCCATTAACATTTAAGGTAATTATTGATATGTATGTTCTTATTGCCATTTTATTAACTGTTATGGCTTTATTTTTGTTGTTCTTTTTCTTCCCGTCTCCTCTTGTCCTCTCCTCTTGTGGTTTGTTGACTTTCTTTAGTGTTGTATTTGAGTTGGTTTTTCTTATTTGTGTGTGTATCAACTGTAGGTTTTTGGTTTGCAGTTGCCCTGCAGTTTTGATATAGGAATCTATATATCTACGAGATTGTTTTAAGTTGTTGGTCTCTTACTTGGAAGTGCATCTCCAGTGTCCTTCATTTGTATCCTCCTCTTTTCATGATTTCTGATTTTGATAGCATATTTGTGTGTGGATGATTTCCTACCCTTACTGTATATATGCCTTTACTGGTGAGCCTTGTCATTTGTGGTATTTTTTTTTTTCTAGTTGTGGCCTTTTCTTTTCTGCCTAGAGAAGTTCCTTTAGTATTTGTTATAAAGCTGGTTTAGTGTTGCTGAATTCTCTTAGCTTTTGCTAATCTGTAAAGCTTTTGATTTCTCCTTCAAATCTGAATGAGAGCCTTGCTGGGTAAAGTAATCTTGGCTGCAGATTTTTTCTTTTTGTCATGTTAAGTATGTCATGCCACTGCCTTCTGGCCTGTAGAGTTTCTGTTGAAAAATCTGCTTATAACCTTATCGGGGTTCTCTTGTATATTGTTTGTTTCTTTTCCTAGCTGTTTTCAATATTTTCTCTTTGTCTTTAATTTTGGTCAGTTTGATTAATATGTGTCTCAGGGTGTTCCTCCTTGGGTTCGTTTTATATGGTACTCGTTGTGCTTCCTGAATTTGAGTGAGTGGTTCCTTTCCCGTGTTAGGGAAGTTTTCAGCTATTATCCCTTTGAATATTTTTTCCTGTCTCTTTTTCTCTCCCTTCTCTTTCTGGCACCCCTATAATGCTGATGTTGGTGCATTTAATGTTGTTCCAGAGTTCTCTGAGACTGTCTTCATTTCTTTTCAATCTTTTTTCTCTTTTCTGTTCCACATCTGTGATTTGCACTAGTGTCCTCCACCTCGCTTATTTGTTCTTCTGCCTCCTGTATTCTGTTCTTTGTTGCTTCTAATGAATTTTTTATTTCAGTTATTGTATTTTGCATCACTGCTTGCTTAAGTTTTCATTCTTGGGAGTTCCCGTTGTGGCTCAGTGATTAACAAATCCAACTAGGAACCATGAGGTTGTGGATTCAGTCCCTGGCATCGCTCAGTGGGTTAGGGATCTGGCGTTGCCATGAGCTGTGATGTAGGTTGCAGGCGTGGCTCGGATCCTGCGTTGCTGTGGCTGTGGCGTAGGCCAGCAGCCACAGCTCCGATTAGACCCCTAACCTGGGAGCCTCCATATGCAGCAAATGCGGCCCTAGCAAAGGCAAAAAGAAAAAAAAAATTTCCATACTTAAAATTTCCATAACTATAATTATAGTGTACATGTAATATTTTTGGCATCATAAAGGGCAACGTCTTCTCTTTTTTTTATCATACACCCTTTCAAACAGAAAAAAATTGAATAATTTTGTATTGGATGCCAGTATAATAGCCATTTAGTTTCTACAGTTGTTAATGTTTTACTACAAATGCTATATCACGTATCCATCACTCCCTCAACCAATCCTATTTTTTCTTTTTTCTTTTGGCTATTTCCATGGTACATAGAAATTCCTGAGCCAGAGATTCAACTCATGCCACAGCAGTGACTAAGCCCACTGCACTAACAATGCTGGATCCTTAACGTGCTGTGCCATAAGAGAACTATTTTTGAGATACATTTCAAAGGGAATTTTAGAAAGCAGTATACTTCACCCCTGAAAACTTCAACATGCATATCATTGACTAAAATGTAATATTTTATTACTGTTCTTTTTGAGATAAAAATTGCATGTGTATAGTTTTTGTACATGCAATTGTGTATCTTGATTTTTCCACTAGAGACATTATAAACATTTTCCTTTTTTACACTACTCTTCATTTGTATTATTTTTTACATTCCACATATAAGCGATAGCATATAGTGTTTGTCTTTCACTGTTGGATTTACTTCACTAAATATAATGTTCTCTAGGTCCACCCATGTTGCCTCAAATGGCAATATTTCATTTTTTTAATTAAATATTTTATTAAATATTCTTAGTAATATTTCATTGTATATACATACCACATCTTATTAAGCTGTCTGTTGATAGGCACTTGGGTTGTTTCTGTGTCTAAATAGTGCTGCTGTGAACATTGGGGTGCATGTATCTTTTTGAATTAGAATTTTCATTTTTTCTGTATATGTACACAAGGAGTGGGATTGCTGGATCATGTAGTAGCTATATTTTTAGTTTTTTTAAGGAAACTCCATACTGTTTTCCATAGTGGCTGCACCAGTTTTCATTCCCACCAACAGTGTATGATGTTTTGCTTTTTTCCACGTCCTTTCCATCATTTATTTTTTCAGCCATTTTTTTTTTTCACTTCACCCACAGCATGCAGAAGTTCTTGGGCCAGGGATCAAACTTGCACCACAGCAATAACATTGGATCCCCAGCCAGCTGAGCTCCTGTTTGTAGACTTTTTGATGATGGCCATTCTGACTGGTGTGAGGTGATTACCTCATTATGGTCCTTTTTTTTCTTTTTTTAGGGCTGCACCCACAGCATGTGGAGGTTCCCAGGCTAGGGATCGAATTGGAGCTATAGCTGATGGCCACGGCCACGGCCACAGCCACAGAGTGTCAGATCCAAGCCGTGTTTGCAAGTTACACTACAGCTCATTGCAATGCTGGATCCTTAACCCACAGAGCGAAGCCAGGGATTGAGTCTGCATCCTCATGGATACTAATCGGGTTTGTTAACTGCTGAGCCACTACGGGAACTCCTCATTATGGTTTTGATTTGCATTTCTGTAATAATTAGTGGTGTTAAACATCAGGTGTTAAGCCTGTTGACCATCTGTGTGTCTTCTGTGGAGAAATGTCTATCTATTTGTTTTTATTGAAGTATAGTTGATTTACAGTGTTGTGCCAATTTCTGTTGCACAGCAAATTGACCCAGTCATATGTACATATCGTATGATATATGATATATATCATATGTATATGATATATATCATATATATGATATATATGTATTTTATATGTATATGATACATATATTTGCACAGCAAATTGACCCAGTCATATATATATCATATGTATGATATCATATATATATGATATACACACACACACACACACACACACTATTTGTTTTCCATATTATCTTCTGTCATGTTCTATCCCAAGATATTGGATGTAATTCCCTGTGCTGTGCAGTAGGATACAGTGGCACAACTGGTTAGTGTTTGGTACTTATATGGCAGTGCAAGTAGAGAAATGTCTATTTAGATCTTCTGCCCATTTTTGGATTGGGTTTTTTGATACTGAGTTATATGAACTGTTTGTATATTTTGGATATTAACCCCTTTTCAGTCGCATTGTTTGCGAATATTTTCTCCCATTCTGTAAGCTGTCTTTTTGTTTTGTTGGTTTCTTTTGCTGTGCAAAAGCTTTTAAGTTTAATTAGGTTCCATTTGTTTATTTTTGCTTGTATTTCTTTTGCCCTGGGAGACAGATCTAAGAAAAATATTGGTACAATTTATGTCAGAGAATGTTTTGCCTGTGTTCTTTCCTAGAATTTTTTTTATGTCATGTCTTTTATTTAGGTCTTTAAACCATTTAGAATTTATTTTCTGTAAATGGGGTGAGGGAGTGTTTTAATTTCACGATTTACATGTAGCTGTCCAACTTTCCCAATACCATTTGCTGAAGAGACTTTTTTTTTCTCCATTTTATAAACCTGTCTCCTATAGCATAGGCTACTTGACCATAGATGTGTATGTTTATTTCTGAGCTCTCTATTATGTTCCATTGATCTGTATGTCTGTTCTTATGCCAGTATGACCACTATTTTTTTTGTAAATTTTGTTGTAGTCGATTTACAATGTTGTGTTAATTTCTGCTATATAGTAAAGTGACTCAATTGTACATATATGTTCCTTTTCATATTCTTTTCTGCTACGGTTTATCAAGGATATTGAATATAATTCCCTGTGCTTTTCAGTAGGACTTTGTTGTTTATCCATCCTATATGTAATTGTTTGCCTGTGCTAATTGTTCACTCCCCTACTCCCCCTCACTGCCTTGGCAGTCACAAGTCTCTTCTCTGGGAGTCAGTTTTTGTTTTGTAGATATGTCGATTTTTGTGGCATTTAGATTTCACATATAAGCGATATTTCATGGCATTTGTCTTTCTCTTCCTGACTTACTTTGCTTAGTATGATAATCTCTAGGTCCATCCGTATTGCTGCAAATGGCATTATTTCATTCATTTTTATGGCTGAGTAATATTCCATTATGGAATCTTCCATTCATCTGTCAATGGACATTTAGGTTGTTTCCATGTCTTGACTTTTGTGCTGCATTGAACATTGGGATACATGTATCTTTTTGATTTATAGTTTCATCTGCGTATATGCCGAAGTGTGGGATTACTGGATCATATGGTAACTCTCTTTTTAGTTTTTTGAGGAACATCCATATTGTTCTCCATTTTGACTACCCAGTTTACATTCCCATCAGCAGTGTAAGAAGATTCCCTTTTCTTCACACCATCTCCAGAATTTTTTTTTTCCCTTGACTGTTCTTGCAGCATTTGGAAGTTCCTGGGCCAGGGATAAAACCTGTACCACAACACTGATCTGAGCCACAACAGTGGCAATGCCAGATTCTTAACCAGGGAACTCCCAGGTAGACCACCAGGGAACTCTACCAGCATTTGTTTTTTTATTTTTTTTTCTGTTTTTTTTCCTTTCTTTTTTTTCTTCTTTTTTTTTAGGGCTGCACCTGTGGCATATGGAGGTTCCCAGGCTAGAGGTCAAATTGGAGCTGCACCTGCTGGCCCCTGCCACAGCTACAGCAATGCCAGATCTAAGCTGTGTCTGGCCTACATCACAGCTCACAGCAATGCCAGCTCTTTAACCCACTGTGTGAGGTCAGGGTTCGAACCCACATCCTCATGGATACTAGTCAGGTTTGTTACCATTGAGCCACAATGGGAACTCCTCTGTCAGCATTTATTATTTGTAGATTTTGTTTTTTCTTTTTACAGCCACACCTGCAGCATATGGATGTTCCTGGGCTAGGGAGTGAATCAGAGCCACAGCTCTACACCACAGCCCTGCAACACCAGATATGAACCTCATTTGTGACCTATATCGCAGCTTGTGGCCAGGCCAGATCCTGAAGCCACTAAGCAAGGCCAGGGATTGAACCCACATCCTTACAGAGACAATGTTGGATCCTTAACCTTCTGAGCCAAAACAAGAATTCCCTACTTGTAGATTTTTTTTTTTTTTTGCCTTTTGTCATTTTATGGCCGCGGGTTTATGGCTGCACCTGCGGCATGTGGAGGTTCCCAGCCTAGGGGTCTAATCGGAGCTGTGGCCACCGGCCTTCGCCGCAGCCACAGCAACGCGGGATCCGAGCCGCGTCTGCAACCTACACCACAGCTCACGGCAACGCCGGATCCTTAACCCACTGAGCGAGGCCAGGGATCGAACCTGCAACCTCATGGTTCCTAGTCGGATTCGTTAACCACTGCGCCACGACGGGAACTCCCCTACTTGTAGATTTTTTAATGATGAGCATTCTAACTGATGTGAGGTGGTACCTCAAGTAGTTTTGATTTGCATTTGTCTAATAATTAGCGATGTTGCGCGTCTTTTCATGTGCCTCTTGGCCATCTATATGTCTTCTTTGGAGAAATGTCTATTTAGGTCTTCTACCTATTTTTAGATTGGGTTCTTTGGGTTTTTTTTTGTTACTGAGTTGTATGAGCTGTTTGTACATTTTAGAAATTAAGCCCCTGTGGTTGCATCATTTGCAAATATTTTCTCCTAGCTTATCGGTTGTCTTTTTGTTTTGTATTTGCTTTGTTATGCAAAAACTTATGTCTTTTTTTTCTGTCTCATTTGTTTATTACTATTTTATTTCTGTAGTTTTATTTTTTGAAGAGTTTCATTTTTTCTATTATAGTTTATTTACAATGTAAACTGTAAAGCAAAGTGACCCAGCCACACACACACACACACACACACACACACACACACACACCAACACATATTTTTTTCTCCCATTATCATCCATCATGCTCAATCACAAGTGACTAGATATGGTTCCCTGTGCTATACAGCAGGATCTCATTGCTTATCCACTCATTGCATCTACTAACCCCAAACTCCCAGTCCATCCCACTCCCTCCCCCTCCCCCTTGGCAACCACAAGTCTGTTCTCCTTGTCTATGAGTTTGTTTGTTTTCTATAGAAATGTTCATTTGTGCCATTTATTATATTCCAGATATAAGTGATATGGTATTTGGCTTTCTCTTTCTGACTTACTTCACTTAGTATGAAAGTCTCTAGTCCTGTGTTGTTGCAAATGGCCTTATTTTGTTCTTTGTATGGCTGAGTAGTATTCCATTGTGTATATATACCACATCTTCTTAATCCAGTCATCAGTAGATGGACATTTAGGTTGTTTACAAGTCTTGGCTATTGTGAAGAGTGCTGCAGTGAACAGAAGGTTTGCATGTATCTTTTTCAATGAAAGTTTTGTCGAGATATATGCCTAGGAGTAGGGGTTGCTAGGTCATATGGTAGTTCTATATTTAATTTTCTGAAGTATCTCCATACTGTTTTTACATTCCCACCAACAGTGAAGGAGGGTACCCTTTTCTCCACACCCTCTCCAGCATTTGTTATTTGTTGACTTGTTAATGCTGGCCATTCTGACAGTTGTGAGGTGGTACCTCATTGTGGTTTTGATTTGTATTTCTAATAATTAGTGATGTTGAGCATTTTTTTTCATGTGCCTGTCAGCCATCTGTACATCTTCTTTGGAGAAATGTCTATTCAGGTCTTTTGCTCATTTTTCAATTGGGTTGTTGGTTAGATGATGGCAGGTCTCTTCTAGATCTCCAAGATCATGCAAGGATGGGGGTGGCCATGGAGACATTGGGGACCTGAGAAGTTCCCCAGCCACCTGTGTCAATTCAGCCAAGACTCAGGCATATAAAAGAGAGCAGACAAGGTTGTTTGGGGTCAGCAACGGATCTAATGATCTAATGATGGAAGCCACAGGGAGCAGGTTTCAGACCGAGATTGTGATGGATTTAAGAAAGACAAGGTCTCTCTGGAGTTCCCGTTGTGGCTCAGCGGAAATGAATCCAACTAGGAACCATGGGGTTGCGGGTTTGGTCCCTGGCCTCGCTTAGTGGGTTGGGGCTCTGGCGTTGCCGTGAGCTGCAGTGTAGGTCGGCGGCTATAGCTCTGATTGGACCCCTAGCCTGGAAACCTCCACATGCTGTGGGTGCGGCCCTAAAACACGACAAAAGCCAAAAAAAAAAAAAGTTAAGGTCTCTGTAGATGATGAGCTCCCCATCACTGGAGTGTGTGAGCTGAGCTTGGACCAACCTTTTTCTGTTCCCTCACTTTCAATTTATATGCATCCTTTGCCCTAAGGTGAGTCTCTAGTAGACAGCAGATTGTAGGCTCTTGTTTTTTTTTTTTTAATCCAATTTGCCACTCTATGTCTTTTGATTGGAACATTCAGTCCATTGACATTTAAGGTAATTATTGATAAATATATATTTATTGTCATTTTAAACCTTGTTTTCCAGTTGATTCTGTTTCTTCTTTGTTTCTTTCTTTTTTTGGTTGGATGATTTCCTTTTATTTTATGCTTGTGTCCTCTTCTTTTTAATTTTCGTGGAAGTATTGTTTGGTTTTGATTTGTGGTTGCCCTGTTTTTCAAGTATGTTAACTCCTTCCTATATCTGCTTGCTTTAGCCTGATAGTCGTATAGGATCAAACACCTGAAAAAGAGAGTCTAGATTTTCTTACTTTCCTTCCCCACAGTTTATGATTTTGAAGTCCTTTTTTAGCATCTTCATGTGTGTCCTTTTGCTGTTTCTTGTTACTTTTATAATAGTTTTTTTTTTCTTTTAGATACTGTATACTGGCTTTTTTAAGTGATTGCTTTCCAGTTGTGATTTCCTCCATCCTCTTTTATCTTCTTTTGTATTAATTTTATTTATTCTTTCAGTATTTCTTTTAGAATGGCTTTAGGATTGCTGTACTCTTTTAGATTTTGTTTGTTGGAGAAAATATTTATCTCCTATTTTAAATGATATTCTTGCTGGGTAGGGTGTTCTAGGCTGCAAATGTTCCCCTTTTAGAACTTGGAGTTTGTATTCTGGCCTGTATTGTTTCTGTAGAGAAATCAGTTGGAATTTCCCCTATGGGGGGGTTTCCATCTTTTTATTAACTCTTCATTTTTCTATTGTTGTCTTTGGAATCCTCTTTTTATCTTTAACTTTTGCCGTTTTTATTATAATATGTCTTGGTGTGGGCCTGTTTGGGTTCAACTTGTTTGGGGCCTTCTATGCTTCCTGTATCTTGATATCTGTTTCCTTTAGGTTTGGAAAGTTTTCAGCCATAATTTCTTCAAGTATATTTTCAGTTTTCTTTTTCTTCTCTTTCTGGAATTGCTATTATGCTTAGATTGGCGCTCTTTGAATTACCCCATAGATCTCTTGCATTGCTTTCATGTCTTTTCACTTGGTTTTCTGTCTTCTGTCCTGATTGGGTGATTTCCATATTCTGTCTTCCAGGGCACTGATTCTTTCCTCTGCATTATCCATTCTGTTCTTCAGTGCCTCTAACTCAGCTTGCGTCTCTGCCAATGAATTTTCTAATTTTTCTTGGCTCCTCATTACATTTTCTAGTTCCTTTCTAAAGTAATCTGCATTACTGTTTGTTTCTGCTCTTAATTCCTTCATATTTGCTCTTAATTCCTTCAGTAGTTTCACTGTTTGCTTTTTGAACTCAGTGTCTGTTAGACTGCAGAGGTCTGTTTCATTATTTTCTCCTTCAGGTGAATTCTCCTGTTCTTTTAACTGGGAATGATTCCTGAGCTTCTTGATTTTGCTTATATTTTTCTTATTCTGTGAGTTTAGGGAAGACAACTACTGTAGTCTTGGAGGCCTATTTATATGCAAGCATGCCCCTGGGTATTTTGTGAGAGATTACTTTTATTTCTAGGGTGTTGTGTGTGCTTCCAGGGAGATGGAGGCAATGGTCAGGGCTAGTAACTAGTGCTTGGTTGCTGGGCCCATGGGAAGGTGGCACAGGCTGCTTCTAGTTGCAGGGCCCTGGTATATGACAGTGATCAGGCAGGTGTAGGTGGTTCCTGGTGCATTTGGCAGTGGCAGCAGCAGGGCGTGTGTGTTCCCAGGGGAGTGAGAACACCAACAGATAGTGCTTGGTTGCAGTGCCCTCTTTGTGGACCTCTGAAGTGCCTGGGCCTGCAGGTGGTACACTTTCACAGATCCCTAGTGGTGGCAGCCCAGGCCCACCTCTGGTGTTTGAGAATACTACTGTGGTTTTCCCCTGCCTCCTGTAGATTATGCAAGAGGTGCTTCATCGAGCTTAGCCCCCTGCAGCCCTTAGCCCACCAAGAGGTCCCCAGTCACCTGAAGCCCGTACAAGAGATGCCCTGTTACCCATGGCCTGCACAAGTGGTGCCTTGCCACCCCTAGTCTGTGCCAGAGGTGCCCTGCCCTCTGAGAGTCTACTTGTATCCAGGGAAAGTTATTTCTATGGCAACCTGCCCCTCTTCCTTTTGCCTTTCCCCACAATGGCTCTTTGCTTCTCCTGCGAGCTTAGACTTCTTCCTGGGTTCCCTCGACTGTGGTGTTCTGTTCCCCAGCCCATGGCGCACCACTCCCTAGCCCCTCAGGCTGTCTCCGCATAGCCAACCCTAGTTCTTTCCCCTGAACTGACCTCTGGAGCCTGAGTCTCAGTGCTCAGCCCCAGCCTAAGTGTCTCAGGCTGTGCTATCCGGGGGCAGTGATGCAGATGGTCTATGCGGTTATCACTCTTCTTTGCCCTCCTCAGTCCAGCTGCTGTACTTTTCTCTGAGACTTTGAGGTCCCTCTGTCTCAGCTGATCTCCATGTCAGTTAGGTGGCTTCCCAGGGTGTGTTCCTTTCCTCTTTCACAGCGCCCTCTTAGAAGTGCTAGTCCTGTCCTGATTCCTTTTCTCTCTCTCTCTTTTTTTTCCTTTTGTTCTACCCAGTTATGGGGAGGGTTTCTTGCCGTTTTTGGAGGTGTAAAGTCCTCTGCCAGCATTCAGTAGATGTTCTGTGTGAATCATTATACATGTAGTTTTTTTTTATGTGTTTGTAGGAGAAGGTGAATGCCACATCTTACTCTTCTGCCATCTTGATCCTTCTCCTATTACCACTATTTTAAATGGCCGAATAATATTCCATCTAGTGTATTTATCATAGTTCATCTATGTATTTTTTTGGCGGTGCCTAAGGCATGCCACAGTTCCTGGGCCAGGTATCCAACCATGCCACAGCCGTCACGTGTGCCACAGAGTGACAATGCCAGATCCTTAGCTGCTAGGTCACCAAGGAATTCCTTTATTTCTTTATTATTGGATACTTATGTTGTTCGTAATTTTTCACTGTTGTAAATAGTGATATGAGGAACCCTATTAAGTGCAAAAATTATCATCTCCACATTTTGGATTATTTCCAAGAGACAGAGTCTCAGTAAAGCACTTACTGTGTCAAAAGATACAAACATTTTTTTTGGCTGTTTTTACGTACTGTCTTTTTTTCTTTTTTTCTCTTTTTATGGCTACACCTGTGGCACATGCAAGTTCCCAGCCTAGGGATTCAATCGGAGCTGCAGCTCCAGGCCTAGGCCACAGCCACAGCGATGCTGGTTCTGAGCCATATCTGCAACCTGTGCCACAGTTTGCGGCAACACCAGATCATTAACACACTGAGTGGGGTCAGGGATCGAACTTTCATCCTCATGGACACTATGTCAGGTTCTTAACCTATGGAAGCACACTGGGAACTCCTGTTTTTACATATTGTTAAATTGCTTTCCCCATTATCAAAAATGGAAGCTTCTTTAAACTATTTTACTCTGGGTGTTGATTTTTCCTCCTAAATAACATTTATTCCTCTGAGCAATTTGGAATTGAATATTAATTCCATGTGCTTTTTTATTGCTCTTTTTTTCTTCCCTATTCTCTTGTTGTCTGCTCTCACAAGATGATTATCTTTAATGTTGTATTTGAGTTGATTTTTCTTATTTGTTTGTGTATCAATTGTAGATTTTTGGTTTGCAGTTACCATGAAGATTTGATATAGGAGTCTATATATAAATGAGATTGTTTTAAGTTGTTGGTTGCTTAGTTGCATGTATGTCTCCAGTGTCCTGCATTTGTGCTCTCTCCTGATGATTTCTGATTTTGGTAGCATAATTGTGCATGGATGATTTAGTATCTTTACTGTATATATTGCCTTTCCTGGTGAGCCTTGTCATTTGTGGTGTTTTTGTTTCTGGTTGTGGCCTTTTCTTTTCTGCCTAGAGAAGTTCCTTTGAGATTTGTTGTAAAGCTGGTTTAGTGTTGCAGAAATCTCTTAGCTTTTGCTTCTCTGTAAAGGTTTTGATCTCTCCTTCAAATCTGAATGAGAGCCTTGCTGGGTAAAGCAATCTTGGTTGGAAGTTTTTCCCTTTCATCACATTAAGTATATCATGCCACTCCCTTCTGGCTTGTAGGGTTTCAGCTGAAAAATCTGCTGATAACCTTATTGGGGTTCCCTTGTATGTCATTTGTTTCTTTTCCCTAGCTGCTTTCAATATTTTCTCTTTGTCTTTAATTTTGGTCATTTTGATTAATATGTGTCTCGGGGTGTTCCTCCTTGGGTTTATTTTATATGGTACTCGTTGTGCTTCTTGGATTTGAGTGGGTGGTTCCTTTCCCATATTAGGGAAGTTTTCGGCTATTATCTCTTCGAATATTTTTTCTGTCCCCTTCTCTCACTCTTCTCCCTCTGGCACCCCTATAATATGGATGTTGGTGCATTTAACATTACCCCAGAGTTCTCTGAGACTCTGCTTATTTCCTTTCAATCTTTTATCTCTTTTCTCTTCCTCATTAGTGATTTCCACTAATCTGTCCTCCACCTCGATGTTTCATTCTTCTGCCTTCTGTATTCTACTGTTGGCTGCTTCTAATGAATTTTTTATTTCAGTGATTGTATTTTGCATCTCTTCTTGTTTAAGTTTTACAGCTTGTATTTCTCTGCTCAGTGTTTCCTGTAAATGATCAGTCTTTGCCTCCAGTTTATTTCCAATGCCTTGCATCATCTTCAGCATCAACAGTCTAAAGTCTCTTTCTGGGAGGCTGGTAATCTCCTCATCACTGAGCTGTTTTTCTGGGCTTTTCTCTTTTTTCCCTTATCTGGGTTATAGTTTTCTGTCTTTTCATTTTTATAGGTTTTTGGTGTGGTGACCTTTGTGTCAACAATAGAGTTGTAGCCTCTCTTAGTTCAGGTGTTTGCCTCCCCTGTGGCTAATGTTGATATGGAAGGGGCTTGCTGTAGGCTTCCCAATGGGAGGGAGTGATGCTTGCCCACTGGTAGGTGGGGTTGATTCCTATCCCTCTGATGGGTGGGGCTTTGTCTCTGGATGCAATTAGAGGCTGGCTGTGTGCCTGAGGGGTCTTTAGGCAGCCTGTTTACTGATGGGTGAGGCTGTGATCCCACCTGGATTATTGTTTGGCCTGGGGCTTCTCAGCGCTGATGGGGGGGGACCAGATTTTCCCAGAAATGGCCACCTCCAGAGACATGCAGGCTGCTGAATGTTCCTGAGAACTTCACCTCCAATGCCCTTCCCCCACAGCAAGCCACAGTCACCCCTGTTTTCCTAGAAGATCCTCCAAGAATTGCAGGCAGGTTCCACCCAGATTTCTATGGAGACTTTGCTTTGCCCTGGGACCCAGTGCACGTGAAAGTCTGTGTGTGCCTTTCAAGAATGGGGTCTCCATTTCCCCAGTCCCATGGAGTTCCTGCACACAAGCGCCACTGGACTTCAATGCCAAATGCTCCGGGGGCTCTTTCTCGCTGTGCCAGATCCCCAGGCATGGGGATTTGACGTGAGGCTCAGAACTCTCAGTCCTGTAGCTGAGTCTCTGTGATACAGTTACTTTCCAGTCTGTGGGGTTTCCCACCCGGGAGGTATGGGGTTGCTTCTAACGCGTAATCGCCCCTCCTACCTCTTGATGTGGTCTCCTCTTTGTCTTCTGGAGTAGAATATCTTTTTTGGAAGTTTACAGTCCATTTGGTTGAAGGTTGCTCGGCATTTGGTTGTAGTTTTGCTGTTTTTTGGGAGAGAAGTTGAGCTCCAGTCCTTCTATTCCACCATCTTAATCCAGTCTCTCCCATGTGCTTTTTTAAATTGTCTACTTAGGGCTGCACCTGTGATATATGGAAGTTCCCAGGATAGGGGTTGAATTGGAGCTGTAGCCACTGGCCACAGCAATGCCAGATCCAAGTCACATATGTGACCTTCACAGTGCTGGATCCTTAACCCACTGAGTGAAGACAGAGATTGAACCTGCATTCTCATGAATATAGTAGGTTTCTTAATCTGGTAAGCTGCATGGGAACTCCTAATTTCAAGTGCTTTTGATGAAACAAATCAAATAATACTTCACATGAAAGTGATCATTAGGTCAGCTGTAACATAGGGATACTTTGTAAGAGAGATAGGGATGAGCATGAGAATTAGCTACAGAATAGTAGAATGGCAGCCATTCTAAATAAATAATCTCTGTCAAGATTTCTCATCAGAGAAATTTGGAACAGAGGGACACAAGTGGCACTGGAAAAAATACAAAAGTAAAATGCAGTTGTGCACCATTCTGGTACATAAACTGGGTTTTAAAAAATTTAACCACTTATTATTCCTCTTTGTCGTATTATTACTGATATGTTTTTTTTCTTTTGTCTGCACCTGTGGCATATGGAAGTTCCCACCCAGGCTGGGGATTGAACCCATGCCACAGCAGCATGGGCTATTGCAGTTTCAGTCCTGCATCTTTAACCTGTTGAGCCACATAGGACCTTCACTACCAATATGTTTATGAAAAGATCATGGTGTATAGTTTCTATCATAGTCAACATAGCACCCTGGGAGATTTAGTTAGACCAGAGCTATGCCGTATTGGTCTCAGGGACTTGTACCATCCAGGGCCAATTACTGCCTTCAGAAGTCTCTTGCCAGAAACCAGTGTATTGCAAATTACGTATTTTATTCTTGAGACACTATGAGCTTAATTTATTTTTCTGTCCAGTTGATTAGATTCCACCTGGTAGAAAGATAAACCCCCAAAGAAGCTATTAGAATCTTTCTTTCTAATCCCTAGAACAGTCAAAATAAAACAACAAATCTTATTATTTTAATATGTCTTCTTTATTTAGTACTTTGGCAGGCAGTGTAAGTGCTACATAAATTAAGATATAATCTTTAGTATCAAGGAACCTAGTTGGGAAATAAGAGTAACAACTGAAACAAAGGATAAATGATACAAAATAGCATAATTAATTGCTTAATTATCTGAAACTTAGTGAATATAGGAATTCTAAGAAGACAGAGATCAATGAACACTATAGTGGTTGCTGAAAAGTTCATGGATGTTCTTGGTGAGGCTAAATTTGGATTTGAGTTACATAAAAACAGTGGGAGGAAGTATGTCAGGTAGAGCCAACAGTATAAATAAAGGTACACAAATAGGAATGAGCAAGTTGTGTTCATGGAACAGTGAGATAATTACTCTAACAGTGGGTGAATTTGGGGGAAGAAAGGTAAAATGGGACTAGATTGTGGAGGACCTGTAGATGACCCACAATAGTCATATAGACATGAACCATGCAAGCAAGAAAATATCATTGGAAGTGGACAGTATTTTAACTAAGAAAATGTTTCTGTTATCCAGGTTGAAGAAATGGCAGTAAATCTGTGGAACTGGACAGTTACCAGAATAGGTTTGCTTATAAGTGAAGAGCAGAAAGTTAAATGTACGTATATATTTTGTGATTCATAGTAGTCTTATTATACATTAGATTGTGCTCTGGCAGTTTAAATAATATTTTGACCAGTTCTTAGGTGGAGATTTGTTAAAAGAACACTAAAGAAAACAACCTGTAAACAATGGTTCAGGCAAACAGCCTGACTTGGTTTTATGATTTTTCAGAGGTTAGCTCCTTATTAATAAAAATTTGTTTATTATTATTTTTTTAGCTGTATCCGTGGCACATGGAAGTTCCCAGGCCAGGGATTGAACCCATGCTTGCAGTTGTGACCTGAGCCATAGCTGCGACAACACTGTATCCTTAATCGGCTGTGCCACAAGGGAACTTCCATAAATTTAAAAGCATAACTAGAAGGAATAGTCTGTTGGTGAACAGCAAAGATGATTAAAGGATGGGAAAATGAGAACTTGAGGAAATGTTAGACATGGGTTATTACCCTAGAGAAAAGATTAGAATCTTCAGGATTCCAAAGACACATCAAATAGAATATTCCTTCTCCATTAATAAAATAATCAAGCTCCTGGTATGGCACAGTAGGTTAAGAATCTGGTCACAGTGGCTTGAGTCGCTGTGGAGGTACGAGTTTGAGCCCCAGCCCAGCATGGTGGGTTAAAGGATCTGTTGTTGCTGCAACTGTGGTGTAGGTCACAGCTGCAGCTTGGATTTGGTCCCTAGCCTGGAAACTTCCATATGCCAAGGATATGGCCATAAAAAAATGAATAAAATAAAGTAATGAAAAATGTTTCTATGTGAAGAATTTAGATTAAAAATATATAACACCCCTAGCCTGGGAACCTCCATATGCCACAAGTGCGGCCCTAGAAAAGGCAAAAAAAGACAAAAAAAAAGAAGTTCCTGTCGTGGCTCAGTGGTTAACGAATCCGACTAGGAACCATGAGGTTGCGGGTTCGATCCCTGGCCTTGCTCAGTGGGTTAAGGATCCGGTGTTGCTGTGAGTGGGTTAAGGATCCGGGTGGTGTACGTTGCAGACGCGGCTCGGATCCTGCGTTTCTGTGGCTGTGGCGTAGGCCGGTGGCTACAGCTCCGATTAGATCCCTAGCCTGGGAACCTCCATATGTCGTGGGTGTGGCCCTACAAAAGGCAAAAAGACCAAAAAAAAAAAAAAAACGTATACATATATAACAAGTAGTTTCTTTATGATGTGGGTTGATGAACATTGGACTGAGTTACTAAGAAAAAGTACAGAAGTTTTTTTTTTTTTTCTGAGCGCAAACAAGAATAACAACAAAACAGAAACCTAAAACCATAGTCATCAGCTTTGATACATTAAATATGATTCACTCTCTGGCAGAGTTCTATTGCTTTAGCTAAATGGGCAGGGTCTTGGAGTTCCTATTGTGGCTCAGCAGTAACAAGTCTGACTAGTATCCATGAGGATGTGGGTTCAATCCCTGGCCCCCCCCACCTCAGTGGGTTAAGGGTCCGACATTGCTGTGAGCTGCAATGTAGGTCACAGATGTGGCTCCGATCTGTCGTTGCTATGTCTGCCTTGTAGGTCTGCAGCTGCAGCTCTGATTTGACTCCTAGCCTGGGAACTTCCATATGCTGCAGGTATGGCCCTAAAAAGACGAATGAATGAATGAATGAATGAATAAATAAATAAATAAGTAAGTAAGTAAGTAAGTAGGCAGGGTCTAGTGTGCTGACAGTTACTGATTTCCAGCAAGGATAGTGCAGTTGATGTGGAAAGTATATTGTCCCATTATAAAGACAACAAACCAAAAGGTGAATCTCTGGGGTACTTGACTTTGTAAAGACAAATGAATTTTTTCTGTATGCAACAAATATAATTTATTATTAAGTATTTATCTTTATGAGTATAAGCCAAACTGTATATAACTTCATGGTAATTAGGGGTTAATATAGTCAGTAACTTATTAGCCCACTCTTCTATTAGGATATTTAGAGAACAATTCTGTTTCTAACTCTCAGATAAATGTTGACATTCTTCCTAAGAGCCTAAGATTCTGTAGTTGTGAGGAGGGAAGAGTTAGAAATTCATCTGTGGGAGAAACTTAGCACACATATGAACTGTGTGATATTAAAGTGTGTTAATCTAAATTCCTCCCATGCTGCATATCAAGGAACATTGCTGTGGCGTTTTTTCAATGCTTGTCAAATACTGGGGATTTAGTAGATGAAGTGGGAGCTGCAGCGCTAAGATCTTTCCTAATGTACTGACTCTGCATGTAGTAGTTCTTAATCAGATATTTGAGTGCTTATTGTGTGTATAGTGCTTTTAAGATAGAGTGGAAAACGGAATGTAGTGCAGGAAGTCTCTGATTTAAGAGTTTTATTCCAAAAATCTGTTGATTGGAAGACGCGTTTTCTAAAAAACAAGTTCAGAGTGCCTGGATTATGTTCTGTGATGAAAAGAATTATTAAGATTTTTGTGCTACAGTTTTTTATTATTGGAAAGAATTATGGAACAGTGAACAGAAATAGGAAAGCCAGAAGTAGAGGAATAACTTGTAAATTTTAGTTATATATCTGTTGTATTTGGAGTGACAGTACCTTTTTTTTTTAACATCTCACCTTATTAATTGAATTTGTAATAAAGGAGGTAGTGAGGGGAAGGAAGTGCTCAAGAGTCAGAACCCACGTTAGACACTGGGGAAAGAAAAATTAAATTAACAAGGGGAACATTGGGAAACATCAGAGGGGGACTTGCCCATATTTTAACGTCAAGAAATGTGAGGGAAAGCAAAGGCTTGGAGAAAGGAGAGACAGACATTCTTTTCAGTCTGTCTTTCTCTCCTGGAGTTGTAGATGTGAGACTGGAGCTTGTGAGAAAGGTCAGGCTGTCTATAGATTTGATAGTTATTCACATGGAGATGATTATTGAAGCCATTAGTGGTCTTTAAATATTGGCATAAATGAGAATCACCTGTGGATCCTTTTAAAATACAGATGCGCAGGCCCTACCATTGGTGGTTTTGATTTTGGGGGTTTAGGATGAAACCTGGGCATATCTGTAATTTGAAAAAAATTCTCAGAAATTCTCATGCACACCAATTTTAAGAACCAGTGGTGCTGAGAGAACACAGCAGTGAGATTTTAACTTGGATTCTTTCAGTTAAGGACTTGGCATGAAAAGAGCAAGGACAGGAGAACACAGGGAACAGTCAAACTATTCTAGAGGAGGAGTTCCCATCGTGGCTCAGTGGTTAATGAGGGACTAGGAACCATGAGGTTGTGGGTTCGATCCCTGGCCTTGCTCAGCGGGTTAAGGATCCGGCGTTGCTGTGAGCTGTGGTGTAGGTTGCAGATATGTCTCGGATCCCACATTGCTGTGGCTGTGGCATAGGCCGGTGGCTACAGCTCCGATTAGACCCCTAGCCTGGGAACCTCCATATGCCACAGGTGCGGCCCTAGAAAAGGCAAAAAGACAAAAAAAAAATTCTATAGGAGACTCAATACCCACTTTTTTTTTGTCTTTTTATCTTTTTAGGGCTGCACCTGCGGCACATGGAGGTTCCCAGGCTAGGGGTCTAATTGGAGCTACAGCTTCCTGCATACTTCACAGCCACAGCAACGGCAGATCTGAGCCGTGTCTGCGATCTACACCACAGCTCATGGCAACACCGGATCCTTAACCCACTGAGCAAGGCCAGGGATCGAACCCGCAACCTCATGGTTGCTTGTCAGATTTGTTTCCGCTGTGCCATGACGGGAACTCCAACTACCCACTTTTTGAGTATATACTCATTTATAAAATTGTCAAATCATGTTTTGGCAGGCAGTAAGTGAAGGGACAAGGTAAGTCTTAAGAACAAACATACCAGGCATGCATTATACTTGAGGCTTTAGGAAGGAATGGGTTAAAGCTAAATAAAAAATAAAAATAAAGAATTCAGGAGTTCCCGTTGTGACTCAGCGGTTAACGAACCTGACTAGCATCCATGATGATGCAGGTTTGATCCCTGGCCTCACTCAGTGGGTTAAGGATCTGGTGTTGCCGCGAGCTGTGGTGTAGGTCACAGAAGTGGCTTGGATCTGGCATTGCTGTGGCTGTGGTGTAGGCTATTGACTGCAGTTCCATTTGGACCCCTAGCCTGGGAACCTCCGTATGCTGTGGGTGCAGCTCCAGAAAGACAAAGACAAAAAAAAAAAAAAAAAAAGAAGAATTCACAAATGCCAGAGGATGCAAATCTTTGTGTTGTTTAAAGTTAATCCAGGAGTTTTCTTATGGCGCAGTGGGTTAAGGACCCAGTGTTGTCATTGCAGTGGTTCAGGTCACTGCTGTGGCATAGGTTTGATCCCTGGCCTGGGAATTTTCACATGCTGCTGGTGTGGCCAGAAAGTTAATTCAGATATCAAGCTTGTGGGTAATGATGGAGCAGAGTTAGGCAGATGCAAGGAGTCAGTCATCAAGCACCTAAGCAAGTGTTTATAATGATAATAAAAAAATAATATAATGCAGAGGGGCAAAGAATAGGCTGATTAGAAAATAAGAATAGAGCAACAGCAACAAAGAAATCATCTTTATGCTGAAGTAGCATTCTGTCTCAGCCTCACCTGCCTTTGTCCTGAAAGCCTATTGGTGATAACTGTACACAGCTGGATCAAGACTGTGGGGATAGAGCAAAGTTCTTAAACTAAAACATTTCCATTTTCCTTGGTGGTGCAAAGTTCTTAGACTAAAACATTTTCACATTTCTTGGTGGCACAGAGGGTTAAGGATCTGGCGTTGTCACTGCTGGTGCCGGGACTTCCACATGCCATGGGCCAAAAGTCACTGCTGGTGCCGGAACTTCCACATGCCATGGGCCAAAAAAACAAAAATCAAAAAATAGAAACAACAACAAAAGTTTCCCACAGAAGGACACTGCTCGTTGCTGAATGAACCAGGATAGTGTGAGGCCTAGGAAGCAGTATTTTACAAAAAGGTTATGGTCATTGTGAAATGTTGCTCTGAAGTCAGAGAAGGTGGTCTTTGGGAGTGCAATTTTAGTAAGGTGATAAGGATTCAAAACAGATTGCAGGACTGCAGGGCCTTGAGGGAGTAGCAATAAGATAGAGATAGATCATTCAATTCTAGAAGTTTGGCAGTGAGAGGAAGGGGAGAAATGTGATGGAAGTTTGAAGCACAGTGGGGTTAGTTGATTTTCTTTCAAGGAATGGAGATAGGTATATTTGAAAGGAAAGAGAAAGGAGTAAATTGAGAGGGAAGTACTGAAGATATCATTGGAGCGGGGAAATTGAGAGATCAGGGTCCTTGAAAATACTGAAGAATTAGTAAACTTTTGAAAAAGTAAACATTTTCAAAACTGGAAATGCAAGACAATGTAAATATATGCTTAGAAATTATTTTACTGAAAGTTTTTTTTCAGAAATAAATTTCAGGGATGAATACATTTTACGTTTCATGAATTAATAAAAATCTGACTTTCAATTACTCTGTAATTTAAGCTGGACATACCTTTTTCATTGGAATGTCAATTAAAATGTATTAGCATAGGTAGAATGGCTGCTGAGATCTAAAAACATCAAGGCAGCTAGTTCAGTTATATGTGAAGTCATCTTAAAAAAAGGATATGTTTTTTTGATAACAGAAACCACACAATAAAGAGGTTACAATTATTCAAACTTTCCTATTTTCAGGGTAAATGAACTATATAATGGAAATATCTGTGTTTTCTAAGTTGCATTTCAAGAATATTTACCTCCTCTACACAAAACAATTAAAAAGTTGCACATTTTAGGAGAATAATCTAAAACTATTCTGATGTTCAGAAATCTCATCAGATGAATAGCTTTATTTTAAATTTTTTTTGGCTGCACCCATGGCATGTAGAAGTTCCCAGGCCAGGGTTTGAACCAATGCCACTGCAGCGACCCAACCTGCTGCAGTGGCAACACTGGATCCTTAATCTACTGTGCCATAGGAGAACTCCTGAATAGCTTTATTTTTTTTTGTCTTTTTTTTTTTGCCTTATCTAGGGCCGCACCCGTGGCACATGGAGGTTCGCAGGCTAGGGGTCTAACAGGAGCTGTAGCCGCCGGCCTTCGCCACAGCCACAGCAACGCGGGATCTGAGCCGTGTCTGCAACCTACACCACAGCTCACGGCAACGCCAGATCCTTAACCCACTGAGCAAGGCCAGGGATCGAACCCGCAACCTCGTGGTTCTTAGTTGGATTTGTTAACCACTGAGCCACAATGGGAACTCCCTCCTGAATAGCTTTAGATTTCAGTTCTACTTAGAATTATTTTGCTGCCAGCATGGTACATACAAGAGCATCATGTGGAACTAGGTATCTTCAGTGAGTCTTTGGGATTTAAGACCTGTAGAAATTAAAATTTGAAAAATAGGTATCTGTTCAAAGCATTAAACAAATGATTCATTTGATAACTTTTAGGCCATTTAGTTTATATAATTGATTTTTTAAAAAGGACTTTAAAATTCTTATTCTTAACAAAAATAGTTTTACTTCATTCCTGTTTCTTCTTTATAGGTTTATGTAGAAGGAGAATGAATGTTTTGTGTTTATGAATGTATGATTACTATTTTGCAGTACGGCATGTTGCTTGCAAGTTGATGTCTATGTGTGAAGGCTCAGTAGCTTCAGAAGAAGCTATTCAAAGACAAATTTTGGTAAGTCCTAATTAAATCAGGAGAAAGTACAGATGCAATGAGATAGTTACTACTCCTATGAAGATGGTTGAAGTTACTGTAAACCTGGAAGGGGTTTATATCCCTCAGTGCTATCCATATTATTTTAATGATAATTATATCTATTACAGTTAAAGATCTCAGAAGTACTGTAGTTGTTATTACAGTGATTCAGGGGACTAAATAGTAAACTTATAACTCAGGATTATTAAAAATAATGAAAGTAATATAAAGTAATGGTTTTCTGTTTCACCCTTCTTACCCTGTCTTGCTCCCTAGAGGCAAGTATTTTTTTAATGGAAAATATTTTCTCCAGTGTTTTATTGTTTATTTATCTGCCTGCACCCACAGCATGTGGAAGTTCTGGGACCAGAGATTGAACCCACGCCACAACAGCGACTTGAGCTGCAGTAGTGATAACGCCAGATCCTTAAACTGCTAAGCCACAAGGGAACTCATTTCCCAGTGTTTTCAAACAATATTTCATTGAAAAGCTCAAATGTACACACAAAATCGAAAAGATAGTATGACTCCCCTATTTACCCATCACTCAGAGTAATCATCAGCTCAGGACCACTCTCGTTTCTTCTGTATCTCCTTCAACAGCAAACCCCTGGCCGCATGGATTATTTTGAAACAAATCCAAAGAAACATTGTTTTGCCCATAAATATTTTCAGTATACACCTCTAAAAGGATATCTTTTTTTCTTTTTCTGCTTTTTGCTTTTTAGGGCCACACCTGCGGCATATGGAGGTTCCCAGGCTAGGGGTCGAATTGGAGCTGCAGCTGCTGGCCTACGCCACAGCCACAGCCACAGCAACACGGATCCGAGCCGCGTCTGCGACCTACACCACAGCTCATGGCAATGCCGGATCCTTAACCCACTGAGTAAGGCCAGGGATTGAACCCGCAACCTCATGGATCCTAGTTGGATTCGTTTGACAGGCATGTGGAGGTTCCCAGGCTAGGGGTCTAATCGGAGCTGTAGCCACTGGCCTACGCCGCAGCCACAGAAATGCAGGATCCGAGCCGCGTCTGCGACCTACACCACAGGTCACTGCAACGCCGGATCCTTAACCCACTGAGCAAGGCCAGGGACTGAACCCGCAACCTCATGGTTCCTAGTCGGATTCGTTAACCACTGTGCCACGACAGGAACTCCAGGATATCTTTTTTATTCAAACAAATTCAACACCTGTTATCATACCTGATAAAATTTATTACTTTTCTAAAATTATCAGATGTACAGTCTTCCCTCTCTCCAACCCCCACATCCCCAGCTCATCCCCTTCTCTTTCTTTTCAGTTGGTTACAAGATCCATACCCTGTATTTTGTTAATATGTTCTATAGATTCCTAAATTCTGGATTCTGATAAAGTACCCTCATGGTATCATTTAATGTGATCCTCTGTTTTTTTTTTTTCTTTTGTCTTTTTGTCATCTTAGGGCCGCACGAGCAGCATGTGGAGGTTCCTAGGCTAGCGGTCTAATCGGAGCTCCAGCTGCCGGCCTGTGCTGCAGCTACAGCAAAGCGGGATCCAAGCCGCGTCTGTGACCTACAGCACAGCTTATGGCAATGCTGGATCCTTAACCCACTGAGCGAGATCAGGGATCGAACCTGCAACCTCATGGTTCCTAGTTGGACTTGTTTCTGCTGAGCCACAACGGGAATTCCTGGTCCTCTGTTTTTCCTCTAAACCTACAGTTAGATTTAGAAGCTTGATCTGATTCAGGTTCAATTTTGTCAAGAATAATTCATAGGAGGTATGGTGTACTTCCATCAGGAGGCGCTAGTGTCTGCTTGTCTCCTTTGTGTTAGTGCCCTTTGATGATTACTGTTCCCAGATCCATTATTTCTGTAGGTGTTTGAATATTTTAATTCTGTATTCCTTCTTTGTTTATTAACTAGAATAGAGAGAAACTTTCTCTTATCAATATTTGGTTACTCTGAAGTATACTTTGTGCAGCGAAGTACTGACTCCCTTTATTTAAACAGTTTTCAGAGTAATGAATTGGTTCTGTAACATCTTTAAATGATGACCAAGTAGGTTTTTTTTAAAAAAAAAAAAGGAGTTCCCGTTGTGGCTCAGTGGTTAACGAATCTGACTAGGAACCATGAGGGTTGCGGGTTCGATCCCTGGCCTTGCTCAGTGGTTAAGGATCCAGCGTTGTGGTGAGGTGTGGTGTGGGTTGCAGACGCGGCTCGGATCCTCCGTTGCTGTGACTGTGGCGAAGGCCGGCAGCTACAGCTCCTGTTGGACCCCTAGCCTGGGAACCTCCATATGCCGCGGGTGCGGCCCTAGATAAGACAAAAAGACCAAAAAAAAAAAAAAAAAATCTTGGTGCCTAACATTAAAGTAGTGAATAACTTCTGTCCTAGAAAATGTATACTTCTGACAGTTTCAGAATATAGCACTATCAATATTATTACTAAGAATGATTTCTGAAGACATTTAGGAATCTTTTTGCACTTTTATTCTTAGGATATGGCCCACTAAGGATGTACTGTCAAAGCGTTGCTTTAATATTATTAAATATTATTTTAAAATTACTTGAAATAATTCCTTTCTCTGTGATTAAGCTATTGACTTGATACATAGTTAGGTTTATTTCTTTCTATTTGCTTTTGATTTTTGGTGATTGCTCCCCCTCTACTCATTTTGATTGAATTTTGTTTTATAATTATATAAAATATTGACATGGTTGTGAACTCAAATTTACTAGAGGAAGTATATCCAGATCAATCTAGCTTCTGTTATCTTCATCTTGTTCCCTCCCTTTTCCTGTAAATAACTGTTTTGTTTATTTTGTTGTTTATCCTTTTGGTGTATATATATATATATATATATATATATATATATATATGCATATATTTTATTAAAGTACAGTTAATTTATGATACTCTATTAGTTTCATGTTTACAACATAGTGATTCAATACTTTTATAGATTATACTCCATTTAAAGTCATTATAAAATAATGACTGTATTTCCCTGTGCTGTAAATATATCCTTGTAGCTTGTTTATTTTATACACAGTAGTTTGTACCTCTTAATCCCTACCCCTATCTTGTCCCTTCTTCCTTCCGTTTCCCCACTGGTAACCACTAGTTTGTTCTTTATATCTGTGCGTTTGTTTCTGTTTTATTATGTACATTTTGTTTGTTTTACCTTTTAGATTCCACATGTAAACAACAGAGTGTCTTTTTCTCCTTCTGTTTTTTTAAATTTTTTATTAAAATATGGTTGATTTACAGTGTATATATATATACACATACATTCTTTTTTAAAATATTATTTTCCATCACGGTCTATCCTAGGAGACTGGATATAGTTTCCTGTGCTGCACAGCAGGACCCCATTGTCCATCCATTCAAAACATAATAGTTTGCATCAACTAGCCCCAAACTCCTAGTCCATTCTCTTCCCTCCCCACTCCGCCTTGGCAACCACAAGTCTCTTCTCTATGTCTGTGAATCTGGTTCTGTCAGTGGACATTTAGATTGTTTCCATGTCTTGGCTATTGAGAATAGTGCTGCTATGAACATAGTGATGCATTGTGTTTTCGAATGATGGTTTTCTCTGGATATATGCCCAGCCCAGAAGTGGGACTGCTGGATCATTTGGTGGTTCTATATTTAGTTTTTTAAGGAACCTCCATACTGTTTTCCATAGTGGTTGTACCAATTTACATTCTCTCTTTTTTTCAGGGCTGCACCTGTGGCATATGGAGATTCCCAGGCTAGGGGTCGAATCAGAGCTGAGGCTGCTGTCCTTCACCACAACCACAGCAACGCCAGATCCGAGCCATGTCTGTGACCTACACCACAGCTCACTGCAACACCGGATCCTTAACCCATTGAGCAAGGCCAGGGATTGCACCTGCGTCCTCATGGATCCTAGTGAGATTTGTTTCTGCTGAGTTATGACAGGAACTCCTTGGTTTTTATTTTATTTTTATTTTTTACCTGTTTATTTTTGGGTTTTGTTTGGCTGCACCCATGGCAGGTAGAAGTTTCTGGGCCAGGGATTAAATCTTTGCCAGAACAGAAACCCAAGCTGCTGTAGTGACAGTGCCAGACCTTTAACTAGCTGTGCCACAAGGGAACTCTTCCCTTTGTTTTTTTTTTTGTTTTTGTTTTTGTTTTTTTTGCTTTTTTAGGGCCGCACTGTGGCATGTGGAGGTTCCCAGTCTAGGAGTCGAATTGGAGCTGTAACTCGTGGCCTATGCCACAGCCACAGGAATGCAGGATCTGAGCCACATATGCGACCTACACCACAGCTCACAGCAATGCTGGATCCTTAACCCACTGAGGAAGGCCAGGGATCTAACCTGTGTCCTCATGAATGCTAGTCAGATTCATTAACCACTGAGCCTCGACGGGAAGTCCGCTTTGGTTTTTAAGTATAAGCAAATAAGTGTATTTTCATATTTCCTCCTGCCCCCAAGATTCTTAGATAATTGGTAGCATTCTGTATATATGCTTTTCTCCACCTTTTTAAAAAACCCATTTAACATTATATCCTAGAGATTACTCTATAGCAGTATATAGAGATAGTCCTCATTTTTTTAATAGCTGCTTATTGCTCAGTTGGTGAATTTACCTTGTTATATACAACCAGCCCTATTTGATGGACATTTGGGTGCTGCAATGAATTGCCTTGTGCATATGTCTTGTCCTATTTTAAGCTATTACTTGTAACCATTTTTGTTTTTACTTCATGTGTTTACTTCCATGTATCTTAATTATATGCTTGTATCACTCCATTAGTTTGCTAGAACTGCCATAACAAAATACTATAGAGTAGGTGGTCTAAACAAAAGAAATTTTTTTTCTTTTCTTTTTTTTTTTTTTGTCTTTTTAGGGCTGTACCCATGGCATATAGAGGTTCCCAGGTTAGAGGTCGAATCGGAGCTATAGCTACTGGCCTATGGCACAGCCATAACAACACCAGATCTGAGCCACATCTGCAACCTATACCAGAGCTCTTGGCAGTGCCGGATCCTTAACCCACTGAGCAAGGCCAGGGATCGAACCAGCGTCCTCATGGGTCCCAGTCAGATTTGTTTCTGCTGAACCACGACGGAAACTCCTAGAAATTAATTTTCTTACAGTTCTGTCCGAGATGAAGATTCAAGATCAAGGCCAAGATCAAGGTCTTAGAAGGTTTGTTTTCTTTTGAGGACTCTGTCTTGGCCTGCAGTTAGCTTCCTTCTCAGTGTTTCCTCCTATGGCATTTCCTCTGTGTGTGCGTATCCCCGATAACACTTTGTGTGTCCAAATTTCCTCTTATAAGGAAACCAGTCAGATTGGAGTAGGGCCCACCCTAATGGTCTCATTTTAACTTCATCATTTCAGTAAAGGCCCTGTCTCTGAATACAGTCAAATTCTGAGGTACTAGGAGTTAGGGCTTCAACATATGAATTTTTTAGGGGAGGAGCAACACAGTTCAGCCTATAACAATTAAATCTTGATTTAGCAGCTTCATATATGATCTATTTCTTTCCAGTAAGATAAGTGAACATTTATCTCATATTACTATATATTACCTCCTCCTACTCTTTCTTTCAGTTTTTGTTAGTTATAGTATACTGTGTTTGTTGTTTGTTTTGGTCATGTCTTTCAGCAGCTCAACATGGGATCTCAGTATCCAGACCAGGGATTGAACCTGGGCCGCAGTAATGAAAGCACCAAATCCTAACCACTAGACCACCAGTGAACTCCTTTATACTGTTTTTAATTTACATGATGGCTACCTTTTAAAACCTTAAAATTTTTATTTCTTCCTCTATCAGTTTTGTAGAGTATATCTTTACTTTTAACTCTGTGAGCATATTAGTACCTTTATCATTCTCTCTCCCTTTCTTTACCTTTAACGTTCCAACGTCTGTTACCTCTAACATTTACATTTTTGGCTTTATTGATGTCAAAGAATGGAAACTAGAAGGAGCATTTTATTGATGGTAATAATAGTATTTTTATTTTGTCTTTTTGTCTTTTTTTAGAGCTGCATCTGTGGTATATGGAGGTTCCCAGGCTAGGGGTCCAGTCGAAGTTGTTGCTGCCGGCCTACACCAGAGCCACAGCAATGCCAGATCCGAGCCGCATCTGTGACCTACACCACAGCTCACAGCAACGCCAGATCCTTAACCCACTGAGTGAGACCAGGGATCAAACCCACAACCTCATGGCTCCTAGCTGGATTCGTTTCAGCTGTACCATGACGGGAACTCCAATAGTATTTTTCTTTATGTTTCCATTTTGTAGTTGTCTTAATTCTAGTTCTTCAGGTATTGTTTGTTGAGTGTGATATCCTTTCATACTGTTGGTTTCCCTCAAAATTTTGGTGATTCTTACTCATATATATGAGATTCCTCGATAGTCTTCTATGAATACTATGTCACACTGTTTACTATAACCTGAATCCAGCAACTGATGGAGAGTCACGACCAGAGGTTTTGCATTGACCTTTGTTGTCAGACAACTGGAACTCTACTTTTCTCTAGCCTAACTGATTGTACTCACTGTTCCTTCCTGGGGAGGAGAGGAGAATTACTTCTTGGGGGTATAGGCTGTTGCCTGATATACCTACTGTTCACATCTAGACTGTTTCCACACTTTGCATTTTTGTGCATTTTAAGATGTGGGTTTTTGCCTCATTCCATTTGCCTCATTCTGTTTTTCAGAGGTTCCTCATAATTTCAGAACAATTGAAAATGTCCCTTTTCAGAACTATTATTAATATGAAAAATGTGTATTTTTTTCTTTTATTTCTAGAAAATACATATAAATCCCTAGGAATTATACATATGAAATATAAATGTGTCATAATATATTTTATATATCATTTCTAGGGATTTATAGTATATATGCTATATATATTATATATAAAATTCATAAATATTATAGTATATCAAATTTTAGTATATCATAATGTATGCTATATATGCACCTCATTTGTAAGGATTTATAATAGAAGGAGTGGCTTCAGTCCTCCCTTTTTTTTTTGTCTTTTGTCGTTTTAGGGCCGCACCCGCAGCATGTGGAGGTTCCCTGACTAGGAGTCTAATTGGAACTATAGCTGCTGGCCTATAGCACAGCCACAACAATTCTGGATCCGAGCCATGTCTGCAACCTACACCATAGCTCACAGCAATGCTGGATCCTTAACACACTGAGCGAGGCCAGGGATTGAACCCGCAACCTCATGGTTCCTAGTTGGATTCGTTTTCGCTACGCCACAATGGGAACTCCTCAGCCCTCCATTTTGATTGAGTCCTTGTTTGCTTCCACAGCATTTGTGCATATCACATGTCAACTATTTATCTAGATGTCTGTCAGGTATAATACTGTGAGCGTCTTCAGGGTGCTTGGCATGTTAAGGGTACATAATAGACATTTGCTAGATTGATAAAAATTTTTATTAGATATGTAATTAAAAACTAGGTATGTTGACCTAATAGTCTAATGCTTATTCTATAGCTTTCTTCAAGTGCGTGAAGCATTAATTTTTAGAGCTTTCTCTTCCTGTCCAAATTATCCAGTGTTTTCCTTTAGTATTTTCTTAGATATATGTTTTCAGGTCTATTAATTTTTTATTATTGCTTTTTAGGAAAGACCATTTTTCTTTAATCATGGCATTCCAAGCAGAACATCAAACTCTAATATTTTTTTGTTTTCTGTGAATTCAACTACTGAATACGGACAGAAGATTAAATATTTTCTCCAGTATAATTCTCAGCCAGTTTGGAAGATGTGTGAATTTTTAAAAATTGTTTTCTAACTTCTTTCTTTCAGATGAGTGTGAAAACAGGAAGAGGGTGGGTGGATGCTGGAAATGCTGTGATCGCCGATGAATTTTTTCAAGCTGCCACGGCTGTAAGTTACCATTGATTTTTAGCTGTGGCAATTTTTAGTAACAGTTGTGATAATTCTCATCATTACATCGTATTGTGGTTTATTTTCTAGGGGCTGGAGCAATTATATGTCAGCTTAATGCAGAGGAGCTCCACTGAGGCCCATGTGACTATGCAGAAGATTACTGTGGAGAGGGACCTTTTGAAAGTGCTTTCTTACCAGGCAGAGTCAGTAGGTATCATCATAGTCACCAGAGCCTCACATTGGGACATTTTGTATCTGTAAATGTAAAAGTGCTGAGATGCAACCTGTTAGAAGAAAGTCAGGTGCCCATTGGTCTTTTATAGGGTATTATATTTGACCCTTTTAATCTCTTTTTTATATCTGAAGGTGATTTTACTAAAGGGGACTGGTATCTGTTGGGTGGATAAGATTGAAAAGACTTGTATAACTACTCATTATTTTCAACCACTGCACTTAATATCTTACCATTTATTTATGGCAGTGGCCTCTTCTTGAAACACCCGTCTCTGTGACTCTTTTACAGTCACAGTCTACCTAAAATATTTGCCAGAAAAGAGCCTTCACATTTGCAGTTATTTTGGGTTGTTTGCTGATATTTTCTAAAAATTTACTGCTATCAGTGTTGTAGTTTACCTCTGTTTGGCTTGTGGATTTCCTCCTTTTGTGACCATGCAGTTAGGTGTGCATTTTCAGTTGACAGAAAGTAAGCTATGATGACTTTGTTTTCTGAAATTACGTAATTCTAGAATTGAAAGAGACCTTAAAAATCATCTAGAATTGGAATTCCCATTGCGGTGCAGCAGAAACGAATCTGACTAGGAACCATGAGGTTGCAGGTTCGATCCCTGGCCTCAGTGGGTTAAGGATCCGGTGTTGCTATGAGCTGTGGTGTAGGTCATAGATGCGGTTCGGATCTGGCTTTGCTGTGGCTGTGGCATGGGCTGGCGGCTACAGCTCCGATTTGACCTCCATATGCCGCAGGTGTGGCCTTAAAAAAATCATCTAGGAGTACCCGTCGTGGCGTAGCGGTTAACGAATCCGACTAGGAACCATGAGGTTGCGGGTTCTGTCCCTGGCCTTGCTCAGTGGGTTAACGATCCGGTGTTGCCATGAGCTGTGGTGTAGGTCACAGACGCGGCTCGCATCCTGCGTTGCTGTGGCTACAGCATAGGCCAGTGGCTACAGCTCCGATTAGACCCCTAGCCTGGGAACCTCCAAATGCTGCGGGTGCGGCCCTAAAATGACAAAAGGTAAAAAAAAAATCATCTAGAATAATCTTATTTTTATTTTTTGATATCTTCATTGAGATATAATTAATATACTATAAAATTCACACATTTAAAATGTACAACTCAATGGTTTTAGTATATTAACAGAACTGCACGACTTTCACCACACTCATAAGTTTAAAGCATTTTCATTACCCAAAAAGAAACCCCCTATCTCTTATCAATCACTCCCTATTCCTCCTGACTCCAGACACCAATCTTTCTGTCTTTATAGGTTTGCCTATTCTGGACTTTTCAAATAAATGAAATCATACAACAATTGGCTTTTTTTTTCATTTTTTATTACTCAGTGAATTTTATTACATTTATAGTTGTACAACAATCATCACAGCCCAATTTTATAGCATTTCCATCCCAAACCAACAGTTGGCCTTTTGTGATTACCTTCTTGTACTTAACATAGTTTCAAGGTTAATCCATGTGTACCAGTAATTTTATTACCAAATGTTGTTCTATTGTATGGATATATCACATTTTGTCTATCAGTTCATCTACTGATGAACATTTGGATTGTTTCCAATTTTGGGCTATTATGAATAATTCTACTGTAAATGTTCATGTGCAGATTTTTGTGTGTAAATGTTTTTATTTCTCTTGGATACATACTTAGAAGCAGAATTGCTGAATAACGTGATAACGCTATGTTTAAACTTTTGTGAAACTGCTAGGCTATTTTCCACTGCAGCTATATTATTTTATTACACTCCCACCACTAGAGAATGAGGGCTTCAATTTCTCTGTATATGAGAGTTTTATGGATTTAGCATGCATATTTAGGTCTGTGATCCATTTCAAGTTAATTTTTGGATATGGCATGAAGTGGGAGTCGAACTTCATTCTTTTTCATGTGACTATCCAGTTGTCCCAGAACATTGGGACAATGTCCTATCCATTTGTTGAAAAGATTATTCTTTCTCCATCGAATGGTCTTGGCACCCTTGTTAAAAATTAATTGATCATAAATGTGAGGGTTTATTTGTGGACTCTTGATTCTGTTCCATTGATCTCTGTGTTTGTCCTTATGCCAGTGCCACAGTGTCTTGATTACGGTAGCTATGTAGTCAGTTTTGAAGTCATCTTTGTTATTTTTCACAATTTTTTTACTAGTCTGGGTCTCTTGTATTTTCATATGAATTTTAGGATAAGCTTGTCAGTTTATGTAACAAAGCCATCTGGGATTTATTTTTTGTATTAGTATTTATTTTATTTATTTTGAATAGAATGATATATTTATTATGGACATTTTAAAACTGAGGTATAATTGACATACAACATTATATTAGTTTCAAGTGTAGGATTTTGATAGGGATAGCATTGAATCTGTAGATCAATTTGAGGAGTATATCTTAATAATGTTAAGTGTTCTGATCCATGAATATGAGATATCTTTCCACTTATTTAGACTTTAATTCCTTCTTTTTTAAAGATTTTAATTTGTTCTATTATAGCTGGTTTACAGTGTTCTGTCAATTTTCTTTTTTTCTAAGTCAATAGATTTTTTTTTATTACTCAATGAATTTTATTTCATTTATGGTTATACAATGATCATCACAACCAAATTTTATAGCATTGCCATCCCAAACCCTCAGTGTACCCCCCACCCCCAACCTGTCTCATTTGGAAACCATAAGTTTTTCAAAGTCTGTGAATCAGTATTGGTTTTGCAAAGTTCACTGTGTCCTTTTTTTTTTTTAGATTCCACATGTAAGTGATAGCATTTGATGTTGGTGTCTCATCATCTGGCTGACTTCACTTACCATGATAATTTCTAGGTCCGTCCATGTTGCTGCAAATGCCGTTATTTCTTTCCTTTAAATGGCTGAGTAATATTCCATTGTGTATATGTACCACATCTTTATCCACTCCTCTGTCTGTGGACATTTAATATGTTTCCATGTCTTGGCTATTGTATATAGTGCTGCAGTGAACCTTGGAGTACATGTGTCTTTTCGAGTCATGGTATTCTGTGGATAGATGCCCAGGAGTGAGATTGCTGAATCAAAAGGTAATTCTATTTTCAGTTTTCTGAGGAATTTCCATACTGTTTTCCACAATGGTTATACCAATTTACATTCCCACCAACAGTGAAAGAGGGTTCCTTTTTCTCCACACCCTCTCCAGCAGTTACTGTTTGTAGATTTTTTGATGATGGCCATTCTGGCCAGTGTAAGGTGGTACCTCACAGTGGTTTTGATATGCATTTCTCTAATAATTGGCGATGTTGAACATCTTTTCATGTGTTTTTTGGCCATTTGTATGTCTTCTTTGGAGAATTGTCTGTTTAGATCTTCTGCCCATTTTTTGATGGGGTTTGTTTTTTTGGTATTGAGCTATAGGAGGTGTTTGTAAATTTTGGAGATGAATCCCTTGTCAGTCGATTCATTTGCAAATATTTTTTCCCATTCTGTGTGTTGTCTTTTCATTTTGTTTAGGGTTTCCTTTGCTCTGCAGAAACTTGTAAGTTTAATTAAGTCCCATTTGTTTATTTTTGTTTTTATTGTCATTACTCTAGGAGGTGGATCTGAGATGTTGCTGTGGTTTATGTTGGAGAGTGGCCTATGTTTTTCCTCTAAGAGTTTTTTAGTATCTGGTCTTACATCTAGGTCTTTAGCCCATTTTGAGTTTATTTTTGTGTATAGTGTTAGGAAGTGTTCTAATTTCATTGTTTTACATGTGGCTGTCCTTTTTTTCCCAGCACCACTTATTGAACAGGCTGTCTTTTCTCCATTGTATGTTCTTTCCTCCTTTGTCATAGATTAGTTGACTGTAGGTTCATGGGTTTAATTCTGGGCTTTTTATCCTGTTCCACTGATCTATATTTCTCTCTTTGTGTGCCAGTACCATATGGCTTTGATGACTGTAGCTTTGTAGTATAGTCTGAAGTCAGGGAGCCTGATTCCTCCAGCTCCATTTTCCTTTCTCAGGATGGCTTTGGCTATTCTGGGTCTCTTGTGCTTCAAACAAACTTTGAAATATTTTGTTCTAGTTCTGTGAAAAATGTCCTTGGTAATTTGATAGGGACTGGATTGAATCTGTAGATTGCCTTGGGTAGTATAGTCATTTTGATAATATTGACTCTTCCAATCCAAGAGCATGGTATGTCTTTCCATCTGTTCATGTCATCTTTGATTTCTTTCATCAGTGTCTTATAGTTTTCAGAGTACAGGTCTTTTGTCTCTTTAGGTAGGTTTATTCCTAAGTATTTGATTCTTTTTGATGCGATGGTAAATGGGATTGCTTCCCTAATTTCTCTTTCTGATCTTTCATTGTTAGTATATAGAAATGCAGTTGATTTCTGTGTATTAATTTTGTATCCTGTGACTTTGCCAAATTCATTGATGAGCTCTGACAGTTTCCTGGTAGAGTCTTTAGGATTCTCTCGGTATAGTATCAAGTCATCTGCAAGTAACGATAGTTTTACTTCTTCCTTTCTAATTTGGAGTCCATTAAATTTTTTTACTTCTTCCTTTCCAATTTGGAGTCCTTTAATTTTTTTTACTTCTCTGATTACCGTGGCTGGGGCTTCCAAAACTATGTTGAGTAGTAGTGGTGAGAATGGACATCCTTGTCTTGTTCCTGATCTCAGTGGGAAGTCTTTCAGCTTTTCACCATTGAGAATGATGTGAGCTCTGGGTTTGTCATAGATGGCCTTTATTATGTTAAGGTAGGTTCCCTCTATGCCAACTTTCTGGAGGGTTTTTATTAGAAATTGGTGTTGGATTTTGTCAAAGGCTTTTTCTGCATCTGTTGAGAGGATCCTGTGGTTTTCATTCTTCAGTTTGTTAATGTGGTGCATCACACTGATTGATTTGCGGATACTGAAGAATCCTTTCATCCCTGGGATAAATCCCACTTGATCGTGATGTACAATCCTTTTAATGTATTGTTGGATTCGGTTGTCTAGTATTTTGTTGAGGATTTTTGCATCTATGTTCATCAGTGAAATTGGCTTGTGATTTTCTTTTTTTGTGGTATTTTAGTCTGGTTTTGGTATCAGGGTGATGGTGGCCTGATAGAATGAGTTTGGGAGTGTCCCTTCCTCTGCAATTTTTTGGAATAGTTTCAAAAAGATAGGTGTTAGCTCTTCTCTAAATGTTTGATAGAATTTGCCTGTGAAGCCATCTGGTCCTGGACTTTAGTTTATTGGAAATTTTTCATCATAGTTTCAATTTCAGTACTTGTGATTGGTCCATTCATCTTTTCTATTTTATCTTGGTTTAGTCTTGGAAGATTGCACTTTTCTGAGAATTTGTCCATTTTTTTTAGGTTTTCTCTTTTATTGGCATACAGTTCCATGTAGTAGTCTCATATGATCCTTTGTACTTCTGTGATGTCTGTTGTGACTTCTCCTTTTTCATTTCTAATTTTATTGATTTGTGTCCTCTTTTTTTTTTTCTTAGTAAGTCTGGCTAAGGGTTTATCAATTTTGTTGATCTTTTCAAAGAACCAGCTTTTAGTTTCATTGATCTTTTCTATGGTTTCCTTTGTTTCTATTTCGTTGATTTCTGCTCTGATCTTTATGATTTCTTTCCTTCTGCTAACTTTAGGTCTTGTTTGTTCTACTGTCTCTAGCTGCTTTAGATGTAAAGTTAGGTTGTTTATTTGAGCTTTCTGAGGTAGGCTTGTATTGCTGTAAACTTCCCTCTTAGAACTGCTTTTGCTGCATCCCAGAGGTTCTGGAGTGTCGTATCTTTGTTGTCATTTGCTTCTAGGTATTTTTAAATTTCCTCTTTGATTTCTTCAGTGATCCATTGGTTTAGTAGCATCTTGTTTAGTCTCCACATTTTTTTTTGGCCATTTTTTTCTTGTTGCTTTCCGGTCGTATAGCATTGTGGTATGAAAAATGCTTCATATGATTTCAGTTTTCTTAAAGTTACCAAGGCTTGATTTGTAGCCCAGGATGTGAACAATCTTAGAGAATGTTCCATGCGCACTTGAGAAGAATGTGTGTTCTGTTGCTTTTGGATGAAATGTCCTATAAATATCTATTAATTCCATCTGGTCTAATGCTTCATTCAGGGCCTGTGTTTCCTTATTGATTTTCTGTCTGGATGATCTATCCATTGCTGTAAGTGGGGTGTTAAAGTCCCCCACTATGATGGTGTTATTGTTGATTTCTCCTTTTAAGGTTGTTAGCAGTTGCCTTATATATTGTGGTGATCCTATGTTGTGTGCATAGATATTTAAAATTGTTATATCTTCTTCTTGGATTGATCCCTTGATCATTATGTAGTGCCCTTCCTTGTCTCTTAAAATGTTCTTCATTTTAAAGTCTATTTTGTCTGATATGAGTATTGCTACTCTGGCTTTCTTTTGATGCCCGTTTGCATGGAATATTTTCTTCCATCTTCTCTTTTTCAATTTGTATGTGTCCCTAGAAGTGAAGTGGGTCTCTTGAAGACAGCATATATGTGGGTCTTGTTTTTGTATCCATTCAGCTAGTATATGTCTTCTGGTTGGGGCATTCAGTCCATTAACATTTAAGGTAATTATTGATAAGTCTGTTCTTATTGCTATGTCATTAAGTGTTTTGGATTTTTGTTGCTCTTTTTTCTTTCCTTATTCTCTTGTCTCCTCTTGAGGTTTGATGTCTATCTTTAATGTATTTGAGTTGATTTTTCTTATTTGTTTGTGTATCAATTGTAGATTTTTGGTTTGCAGTTACCCTGAAGTTTTGATATAGGAGTCTATATATAAATGAGATTGTTTTAAGTTGTTGGTTTCTTAATTGCATGTGCATCTCCAGTGTCCTGCCTTTGTGCTCTCTTCTCGTGATTTCTGATTTTGGTAGCACAATTGTGCATGGGTGATTTAGTATCTTTACTGTACATATGCCTTTTCTGGTTGGCCTTTCATTTGTAGTGGTTTTATTTCTGGTTGTGGCCTTTTTTTTCTACTGCCTCGAGAAGTTCCTTTAGTATTTGTTGTAAAGCTGGTTTAGTGTTGCAGAAATCTCTTAGCTTTTGCTTATCTGTAAAGCTTTTAATTTCCCCTTCAGATATGAATGAGAGCCTTGCTGGGTAAAGCAATCTTGGTTGGGAAGTTTTTTCCTTTCATCACATTAAGTATATCATGCCACTCCCTTCTGGCCTGCAGAGTTTCAGCTGAAAAATCTGCTGATAACCTTATTGGGGTTCCCTTGTATGTCATTTGTTTCTTTTCCGTAGCTTCTTTCAATATTTTCTCCTTGTCTTTAAATTTGGTCATTTTTATTAATATGTGTCTCGGGGTGTTCCTCCTTGGGTTTATTTTTTATGGTACTTGTTGCGCTTCCTGGATTTGAGTGAGTGGTTCCTTTCCCATGTTAGGGAAGTTTTCAGCTATTATCCCTTCCAACATTTTTTCTTTTTTCTTTTTTTTTTTTTTTTTTTTTTTTTTTTTTTTTTTGCACTTTTTTAGGGCTGCACTTGCAGCATATGGAGGTTCCCAAGCTAGGGGTTGAATCGGAGCTGTAGCCGCCTGGCTACGCCACAGCGACAGCAGTGTCAGATCCGAGCCAAGCTCATGGCAACGCCAGATCATTAACCCACTGAGCAAGGCCAGGGATTGAACCCACAACCTCATGGTTACTAGTTGGATTTGTTTAACCACTGTGCCACGATGGGAACTCCTCGAATATTTTTCTTTCCCTTTCTCTCTCTCTTCTTCTTCTGGTACGCCTATAATACGAATATTGGCACATTTAACATTGTTCCAGAGTTCTCTGAGACTCTTCATTTCTTTGCAGTCTTTTTTCTCTTTTCTGTTCTGCATCAGTGATTTGCACTAGTGTGTCCTCCACCTCTCTTATTCTTTCTTCTGCATCCTGTATTCTGCTGTTGGTTGCTTCTAATGAATTTTTTATTTCAGTTATTGTGTTTTGCATCTCTAGTTGCTTAAGGTTTAAATCTTGTATTTCTTTGCTCAGTGTTTCCTGTAAATTATCAGTCTTTGCCTCCAGTTTATTTCCAATGTCTTGCACCATCTTCAGCATTAACAGTCTAAAGTCTTTTTCCTGGAGGGTGATAATCTCCTGATCACTTAGCTGTTTTACTGTTTTTTTTCTTTCTCCCTTATCTGAGTTATAGTTCTCTCTCTTTTCATTTTTATAGGTTTTGGTGTGATGTCCTTTTTTCAGACAAAGAGTTGTAGACTCTCTTACTTCTGGTATCTGCCCTCCTTGTGGCTACAGTTGATTTGGGGGCTTGCTGTAGGCTTCCTGATGGGAGGGACTGGTGTCTGTGCATTGGTAGGTGGGGCTGATTCCTATCCCTCTGGTGGGTGGGGCTTTGGTTGGTAGGGCTTTTGCCATTAGAGGCAGCTGTGTGCCTGGGGCTCTTTAGGCAGCCTGTTTACCGATGGGTGGGTCTGTGATCCCACCTGGATTATTGTTTGGCCTGAGGCTTCTCAGCACTGGTTGGTTGGGGCCAGATCCTCCCAAAATGGCCACCTCCAGAGAATTGTGCGCATACTGATGAATATTCCCAAGAGCTTTGCCTCCAATGTCCTTCCCCTCCAACGATCCACAGTCCCCTGCTCTCTTCCTAGGAGATCCTCCAAGAACTGTAGTCAGGTCCCACCCAGATTCCTATGGAGCCTCCTCTTTGCCCTGGGGCCCAGTGCATGTGAACATCTGTGTGCACCTTTCAAAAATTAGGTCTCCCTTTTCCCAGTCTGGTGGAGCTCCTGTGCACAAGCCCCACTTGCCTTCAATGCCAGATGCTCTGGGGGCTCTTTCTACCAATGCCGTATCCCCAGGCATGGAGACCTGACGTAGGGCTCAGAACTCTCACTCCTGTAGGTGAGTCTCTGTGATACAGTTATTTTCCAGTCTGTGGGGCTTCCCACCTGGAAGGTATGGGGTTGCTTATATCGTGTAATTGCTCCTCCTTCCTCTTGATGTAGCCTCCTCTTTGTCTTCTGGAGTAGGATATCTTTTTGAAATTTCTAGTCCATTTGGTTGAAGGTTGCTCAGCATTTGGTTGTAATTTTGTTGTTTTTATGAGGGAAGTTGAGCTCCAGTCCTTCTATTCTGCCATCTTAATCACATCCAATATGGTATTGTTCACTGTAGTTACTGTCCTGTTCCAATGAGACAACACCACTCACTCACCTGTTAGGGTGCCAAAACCACTTTTTCCAGTGTCCTTTTTGGTGTCTCCTCACAGGCTCATCCCAGGCAACAGATTTTTGTAACATTCTTTATTTTAAAGTCTATTTTGTCTGATATGAGTAATGCTACTCCAGCTTTCTTTTGATTTCCGTTTACATGGAATATTTTCTTCCATTCTCTCACTTTCATTTTGTATGGGTCCTTAGAACTGAAGTGGGTCTCTTGAAGGAAACATATATATGGCGCTTTGTCTCTTGATGTGATTCGAGGTGTTGTGTGCTTTATTGGGGGGGGGCTTTAGGGAGCCTGTTTGCTGATGGGTGGGGCTTTCTTCCCACTCTGTTTGGTGTTTGGCCTGGGGCTTCTCAGCCCTAAGGGGTGGGGACAGATTTTTCTAAAATGACTACCTTTAGGGGAGTTTGCACTGACTGATGTTTATTCCAGAAACCTTTGCCTTCAGTGTCCTCCCCCACAATGAGCCACATTTGCACCCTGTTTTCCCAGAGATCCTCCAAGATCCAAAGGTAGGCTGACCCAGTTTCTTATGGAGTCTCTGCTTTGCCTTGGGACCCAGTGCACATGAAATCCTTTGTGTGCCCTTCAAGATTGGAGTGTCTTGGCATTCCCATTGTGACTCAGCAGAAACGAATCCAGCTAGTAACCATGAGGGTGCGAGTTCCATCCCTGGCCTTGCTCAGTGGGTTGAAGATCTGGTATTGCTGTGAGCTATAGTGTAGGTTGCAGATGCCGATTAGATCCTTTGTTGCTGTGGCTGTGGAGTAGACTGGCAGCTGTAGCTCTGATTTGACCCCTAGCTTCGGAACTTCCACATTCTGTGGGTGCAGCCCTGAAAACCACACACACAAAAAAGAGTCTCTGGAGTTCCTGTTGTGGCTCAGCAGTAAAGAACCTGACTAGTATCCATAAAGATGCAGGTCCCATCCCTAGTCCTGCTCAGTGGGTTAAAGGATCTGGTGTTGCTGTAAGGTGTGGTGCAGGTTGCAGACTTGACTTGTATCTGGTGTTGCTTGGCTGTGGTGTAGGCCAGCAGCTGTAGCTCCAATTTGATCCCTAGCCTGGGAACTTCCATATGCTCTGGGTGTGGCTCTTAAAAAAAAAAAAATAGGGCGTCTCTGTTTCCCCCAGCCCTGTGGTGCCCCTATGCACAATCCCTGCTCACCTTCAATGCCAGATACTTCAAGGGCTCCTCCTCCAATTGCCAGACCCCCAGGTGTGGAGTTCAGAAGTCTGTCCTGTGGGTGAGTCTTTCTCATTTCACTGGCCCGTATGGGATTGCTTATATAGTGTAGGCCCCTTTTTAACAATCTCGTCTGTGTTCTTTGTCTTTTGGTGTTATGGATATCTTTTTGGTAGTTTCAAGTATATTTTGTTGATGGTTGTTCAGCGATTGCTTGTAATTTCGTTGTTTTCATGAGAGGAGGCGAGCTCCCGTCCTTCTACTCTACCATCTTCTAAATTCCTCCCAATTGCTATGTTTGTTAAAAATTTTGTTCATTTTAATTCCAGAGTAGTGTTCCAAAGTAACGATGTACCACAATTTGTGTAATCATTCACCTGTTGAAGGATATCAGGTTTCTCTCATGAGTTAGGCTATTATGAGTAAAGTGGCTTGTGTATGATTTAAAAAAAAATTTGTATTAAAAAAATTTGTCTATGAATTTTTGAAAAGAATTTATGGCTACATCTGCAGCATATATCAGTTCCCAGGCCAGGGATTGAATCCGAGCTTACAGCTGCAGCAATCCTGAATCCTTTTTACGTCAATGTGCCAGGCTTGGATGGAACTCACACCTCTGCAGTGACCTGAGCCACTGCATTTGAATTCTTCTTTGTTTCTTTTGTGGCCACCCCCACAGAATATGGATCATAATATGGATCCTGGGTCAGGGGTTGTATCTGAGCCAGATCTGCAGCCTAGACTGTAGAAATGTCCAATCCTTAACCCACTGTGCCGGGCCTGGGATCGGCCCACTGCCTCCACAGAAATGAGCTGGATCACTAACCCATTGCACCACAGTGGTAATTCCTGCAGTTGGATTTTTAACCCCCTGTACCATGGCAAGAACTCCTGTAAATGAATATAAAAATAAGTTTTCACGTTTTGACGATAAATGCCCAAGAGTTTGTTTTCTAGGTCATATTGTATTTGCATATTTACTTCCATAAACTGCCAAATTATTTCCCAGAGTAGCTGTATCATTTTATATCCCACCAAAAATATGTGAGTGAGACACTTTCTCTTTATCCTTTCTAGCATTTGCTAATGTCATTATTTTCTATTTTAACTGTTTTGTTTGTATTAATATCTTATTGTGATGAAAATTTGCATTTACCTTATCGCTAGTTATGTTGGACATCTTTTCATGTGTTTATGTGCCATCTGTACAGCTTCTTCTGTCCTTTGCCCATTGTCTAGTTGGATTGCTTATATTTTAAATGTTTAATGGGGGGAGTTTTTATATATTCTGGTGACTAGACTTTTGTTGAACATGTGGTTTGCAAATATTTTTCTTCCTGTTTGTAGCTACTGAACTGGGTTTTTCATGAAACAAAAGTTTTTAATTTTGATGAAGTCCAGTTTATCAGTTTTCCTTTGTGTGGCTCATGCTTCCAACACTGTGTTAAATAACAGTGGTGAAAGTCAATATATTTACCTTGTTCCCAAACTTAGAGAGAAATCAATTTTTCGATATTAACTGTGATGATTGTAGTATATTTAGTAGATGCTCTTTATTTAGTTGAGAACGTTTCCTCTATTACTATTTTTTGAGAGTTTTTATCATGGATGGGTATTTGATTTTGTAGTGTTTTTTCAGTGCCAGTTGATATGATTATATCAATTGATTTTTATTTTTTAGCCAATTAATATTGTAGAATATGTTGGTTGATTTTTGTATGTTGAAGCAGCCTTGAGTATCTGGAATAAATTCCGTTTAGTCATGGTGTAAAATTCTTTATATACACTGTTGGATTCAATTTGCTAATATTTTGTCAAGGATTTTTGTGTCTAATTTCATGATTGATATCAGTCTGCTTTTTTTTTTTTGTCTTTTTCTGGTTTTCATATCAGGATAATACTGGCTTCATTAAATGAACTGGGAAATGTTTCTTCCTTTTATATTTTCTGGAAGAGTTTGTTTAAATTTATGTTAATTCACTTTTTAAATATTTGGTAGTATTCTCCAGTGAAATAATATGAGCCTCGAGATTTCTTTCTCAGGAGATTTAATATTGAACATTAAGTTTTTTTAAATTTATTTTTTATTTTTTAATTTTTTTTACATTATACCCAGCTGTACAGCGTGATGACAGGGTTACACATCACAAGTGGTTAGACATAGTTCCCAGTGCTATACAGTGGTATCTTCTTGCTTTTCCAGCCCAGAGGCAACAATCTATAGCTATTAACCCCAGACCCCCTACCATCCCATTCCCTCCCCCACCCTTTTGGCAACCACAAGTCTGTTCTCCAAGTCCTTGATTTTCTTTTCTGCATAAAGGTTCATTTATGCAGTATGTTAGATTCCAGTTATTAGTGATATCATATGGTATCTGTCTTTCTCCTTCTGACTTGCTTCACTCAGTGTGAGGGTCTCTAATTCCATCCATGTTGCTGCAAATGACATTATTTTATTCTTTTCTATGGCTGAGTAGTATTCCATTGTGTATATGTACCAAATCTTCCTAATCCAATCATCTGTTGATGGGCATTTGGGTTGTTTCCATGTCTTGGCTATTGTGAATAGTGCTGCAATGAACATGCGTGTGCAGGTGTCTTTTTCAAGGAAATTTTTGTCTGGATATATGCCCAAGAGTGGGATTGCTGGGTCATATGGTAGTTCTATGTACAGTTTTCTAAGGTACCTCCATACTGTTTTCCATAGTGGTTGTACCAGCTTACATTCCCACCAACAGTGCAGGAGAGTTCCCTTTTCTCCACATCCCCGCCAGCATTTGTTGTTTGTGGACTTGTTAATGATGGCCATTCTGACTGGTGTGAGGTGGTATCTCCTAGTAGTTTTGATTTGCATTTCTCTAATCATCAGTGATGTTGAGCATTTTTTCATGTGCTTGTTGGCCATCTGCATCTCTTCTTTGGAGAACTGTCTATTTAGGTCCTTTGCCCATTTTTCAATGGGGTTGTTGTTTTTTTTGCTGTTGAGCTGCGTAAGTTGTTTATATATTTTTGAGATTAGGCCCTTGTCAGTTGCATCATTTGACACTATTTTCTCCCATTCTGTAAGTTGCCTTTTAGTTTTCTTTTTGGTTTCTTTTGCTGTGCAAAAGCTTGTCAGCTTGATTAGGTTCCATTGGTTGATCTTTGCTTTTATTTCTGTTGCTTTGGGAGACTGACCTGAGAAAACATTTGTAAGGTTGATGTCAGAGAATGTTTTACCAATGTTTTCTTCCAGGAGTTTAATGGTATCTTGTCTTATATTTAAGTCTTTAAGCCATTTAGAGTTTATTTTTGTGCATGGTGTGAGTGTGTTCTAGTTTCATTGATTTGCATGCAGCTGACCAGGTTTCCCAGCAATGCTTACTGAACAGACTTTTCCCCATTTTATGTTCTTGCCTCCTTTGTCAAAACTCAGTTGACCGTAGGCATCTGGGTTTATTTCTGGGGAAAATTAAGTTTTTAATGGTTATAGAACTATTCACATTTTCTGTTTTAACTTGGTTGAGTTTCAGTAGTTTATAGTTTTTTAGGAATTGATTCCTTTTTTCTAAATTATCAAATTTATGAGTTTAATTTACATAGCATTCTTTTATTATCCTATTGATGGCTGTAAAATGTGTACTGATATCCTCTTTTTCATTCATGAAATTGGTGATTTATGTCCTCCCTGTTTTTATCTTTGTCATTCTTGTTAGAGGTTTATCAATTTTATTGATTTTTTAAAAAGAAAATAATTTTTATTGATTTTTTTCTCCTGTTTTCTTTTTTTGATTCATTAATTTGCTCTTTATTACTTCCTTTCTCTTCCTTGCACTTCTTTTTCTAGTTTTTTAAGAAAATATTTTAAATTATTGATTGAGACTTTTTCTTTTTTCAAATACAAGCTTTTTAGTGCTATAAATTTCATTCTTTGTAGCTGTGTCCGTATATTGGTATGTTATTTCATTGGTATGTTATTTTCAGTTCTGTGTATTCTTTTATTTTTGAGACATCCTCTTTCCCCCATAGATTATTTAAAGTATTGTTTAATTTTTAAGTGTTTGGAGATAGTCCTGTTGCCTTTTTGTTATTGATTTCTAGTTTGATTCTGTTATGGTCAGAAAATATGCTCCGTGTGATTTCAATTTTTAAGGTTTTTTTTTAATGGCCCAGGATGTGGTCTATTTTGGTGAATATTATTACATGGATACTTGGGAGAAATATGTATTCTGTTGTTTTTAGGCAGAGTGTTCTATATATGTCACTTAGCTCCTGTAACTTGGTTTTGTTGTTCAGTTCGCCATTTTCACTGATTTTCTGTCTAGTAGTTCTATTAATTGGTGAGAGTTGGGTTTTAAGCTCCCAACTATTTTTTAAGCATTTAAGTAATTAATTAATTAATTTTTTGGCCATGCCCACAGCGTGTGAAAGTTCCCAGGGCCAGGGATCAAACCTGCACCATAGCAGTGACCCAAGCCACTGCAGTGACACTAGATCCTTAACTCGCTGTGCCTCAAAGGAACTCCTGCCAGTGGTTTCTATTTTCAGCCCTATCAGCTTTTCTTTCAAGCATTTTGAAGATTTCTGTTTGATGGATAGATAGGAATCTTATGTCTTCCTGTTGATATGTTCTTTCATCATTATGTAATGTCCCTCTTTGTCTCCAGCAGTTTTCCTTGCCATGAAGTCTACTTATTTGTAGTAACGTGGCCTCTCCTTTTTATTACTATTTCATGGTATATCTTTTTCCATTCTTCTATTTTCAACCTAATATATTGCTGAATTTGAAGCAAATTTATAGACAACGTATTGTTGGAATATATTTTTAATCCACTCTATCAGTCTCTGTCTTTTTTGTTTTTGGCCACCTCATGGCCTTTGGAGTTCCCAGGCCAGGGATCGCATTGGAGCCAGAGTTGTGACCAATGCCATAGCTGTGGCAACACCAGATCCTTAACCCGTTGTGCTGGGCTGGGAGTCAAACTTGTGACACTGCCCCTGCAGGGACATTGTGGATCCTGTTATGCCACAGTGGGAACTCTGTCAATCTGCGTTTTAATTGGTATATTTAGACCATCTACATTTAAAGTAATTATTGATATGTTAGGGCTAAAGCTGCCATTTTATTGTTTTCTATTTGTTTCTTCTGGTTTATTTCTTTATTTTTTTATTGTTTACTTTTTAGGGCCACATCTGCAGCATAGGGAGGTTCCCAGGCTAGGGGTCTAATCAGAACTATAGCTGCCAGCCTATGCCACAGCCACAGCCACTGCAAAGCCAGATCCAAGCTGTGTCTGCATTCTATACCACAGCTCACAGCAACGCTGGATCCTTAACCCACTGAGGGAGGCCAGGGATTGAACCTGCAACCTCATGGTTCCTAGTTGGATTCGTTTCTGCTGTGCCACGATGGGAACTCCTGTTTCCTCTGGTTTAGTTCTTCTGTTTCTCTTTTCATATCTTCCTGTGATTTTTCTAACATTTAAAAAATTTAAGCTTGATTTATTCACATGTTTTCTACTGTTTAATTTTATAGTTTTCTTAATGATTGCTATGAGTATTAAAATATATATATATATGTAAGTTGTCACTGTGCTCTATTTTATCTTTTTACATATAAAACTTATTTTCTCCTCACTTTTTCAATGTAATTATCAAAAGTATTTCCGTTCACATCTGATGGTGTTATAAATTTTAATTCACTGTGTCGTCATCAATACTTAGTAGCATCAGTGCTGTTACCTAATAGGTAATAATCTGTCCGGCATTTAATTCCTTGCATGATGGCAGTAATCCTTTGCTTTTGAGCAGAAGTTCAGATCCAACCTTGGTATTTTTATTTTCTCTTCTAAGGAAGGGCAAATTTAAGATTCCTTGATCCGTCACTATAACTTATAATAATCTGCTAGGATAAGATTTCGCCAGCAGTGAGTACCACACAAGAACAAATAACTTTCTTTGTTATGGTTCTTGGCACTGGTGGTAGTTTTGACCATTAAGAATGTTCACATTTTTGTATATTGCCTTACAGTTTACACAGTGCTTTCATATCTGTGATCCCTATTTTATAATTAAGGAGACTGAGGCTCAGAGAGGTTGTGGCTTACCTAAGTTCACTGAGCAAAGAGGAGAGGACACTAGGGATCCAAAGCCCGTGTTCTTTTCACTACATCAGTATAGGCTGGTCATCCCAGACCTAATGAATAAGAATCTCCAAGTGGTTGGACCTGGGCATGTGATTTTCAGAAAGCTCTTCTTATAAGTCTGATGTTCACCAAAGGTTTCTACAGCATTACATCATGCTGCCTCTTCTTTAAGACTTCTTTTACTGGAATTCTCTGTCTTTTGGATTTGAAATATCTATTTCTGGCCCAACAAGATGAATGAATTTTTAAAGCTAGCTTGAATTATTAGACCCGTTATTTCCTCTGAGATAAAATCTGAGTACTGATAGATACTTTATGGATTCTTTGACTATTAAAGGCTTTTATTGTTTGATGTTATAAGAACAGAAAGCATCTTCCAGTATGGAGTTTGTCACTAAGCACATCTCTTTTTTTTTTTTTAAATGACAGTCGCAACGTTTATTTCAGGTTCTCTCTTGCGGGTTTTTTTGTTTGTTTGTTTGTTTTGTATTTTCTTTTTCTTTTTTGCCACACAGGCAGTATGTGGGAATTCCTGGGCCAGAGATTGAACCTACGCCACACAGCAGCAATCCAGAGCCACAGCGGTGTGAACGCAGGAGCCTCAACCCACTAGGCCATCGGAGCACCCCAGCACATCTCTTTTGTAATAAGAATTTCTTCACTTTGAGGAATGAATCAATCAACAAGTATTCATTAAACATTTATTTGTATAGATAGGAATATTATTTTGTAATCTCTATAGATAATTGAGATTTGGCTTATTGAGGCTCTTGTGTTTACAATTTATTTTCCCCTTTAACAAAATCTAGCATTAAAGCCTTAGAGGAGGGTATCTATTCAGTAAGATGCCAAGCTTAAGATTCAGCAAGTAGGTAGAGGAAAAAACTAGAGAGAAGCTGGCTTCTTACATTCTTCACCTTTTCTTCTCTCTACTCAGTTTTTTTATTATCCAAAGTACAATAATACTTGACACCACATAAGAGGAAAAAATAGGTAGTGTAAGAATTTTTTTCCCCTATAAAGTACTTTAAAAAATTATTTTCTTGGAGTTCCAGTTGTGGCTCAATAGTAACAAACCCGATTAGTATCCATGAGGATGCGGGTTTGATCAACGGCCTTGCTCACTGGTTTAGGGATCTGGCATTGCCATCAGCTGTGGTGTAGGTTGCAAATGTGGCTCAGCATAGGTTAGCAGCTGCAGCTCCGATTCGACCCTTAGCCAAGGAACTTCCATATGCTACGGGTGCAGCCCTAAAAAGACAAGTAAATTAAAAAAAATATTTTCTTATACATGTCCATATTTCTTTTAACATGCCTCATCAGATAAATTCTTAAATGACTGAAACAAGCTACTTTTACAAGTTCCTAAGTAATGTGTGATTGATGTTTTCATTAGAGTGTCAGTCATAAAATGGTAGCACTGAAAGGAATCTTAAAGACAATCTGGTACAGTATCCTCATTTTATAGATGAGGAAACTAAAGCAATGAGAGCATAAGGTTAAAGATTATACATAATAAATATTAGAGTAGCTTTTCTAGCTCCAAGATGGGATTGCACTAAAGTGCCTTTCATAGCAAATGTTCACATTAGTTCAGACTGTGAAGTTATTGTGAACCTGTTTTAGGACAAAAGACAATATTTAATATAAAAAATTCTCTAATGTAGCGATAAATGTAAGAGCTATTCAACCTGGGGAAACATCTATCAGACATTATATTATATTATATAATAATAAGACTGTACATCAGTTTTGCCATTTCCAGAAGAATGAAATGACTCTCAGTGTTACCCAAGATTCTTATCATTTAATTCTCTGTATTTTGAGCTAAGTAGTATTGCTAAAAATTAGAAAACAAAAAAAGACTTTTAAACACCAGTTAAAATATGTTAGAATTGACCTGTGGACAAATAGCTTATTTCATTTTAACCAATTTATTGATATGTTTTTACTTTCCCAGGCAATTGCTCAAGAGGATTTTCAAAGAGCTTCTGCATATATACTGCGTTGTAAAGATATGTTGATGCGGCTCCCCCAGATGGTGAGGGGAGTCTTTGTATTTATTCTCCAAGAGTGTGAAAGTATGCTATATCAAGTTCTAGGAAGACTCATTACTACTTCATGTGATCCTTTAGAGATTATATTTGAGACCACTTCTACTTACTTAGCTAAGCTTTGAAATATTTTGCTTCCTTTGTTCTTTACTAGAAAGCGTGTTTTAAAAAAGTGACATAGGTTATTTAAAAATATTTCTCGCTTTCCCTTTCATTGTCAAACCATTTTGAGAGTATTTCCTCCATATTTCATGCTACATACAAAAGAAAGGAAAAATGAGTTTATTTCCCCGCTGACAAGATTGATAGCAGTTAATCATATCACTGACATAGTATTTTTCTATATTGGGATTTGGAGGTGTGAGCAGTTTGATAGGATAAATAAAACCTGTTTCCCAGACTGGATCTCATCAAAATTCCGAAGTAGAGAATTTTTAATTTTTCTACTTTACCTCCATTGTCCATCCTTTCCTATTTCAGTGCCTATGCCTACTTCAGTCTTTACTGTCAGAGAGAGACTTGATAACAAAGACAGATTAGGATGTTAGGGAGAGTGTTCCCAGGAAGTAGGTACCATTAATTGTACCTACTTGTGAGACTGGTCTTACTTTTCTCTCAAATTCTGTGTTTATAATGTAGAACTTAATTCAGTAGATATTTATATATTGCCAGTATTATGTGAGGTACTCATCTAGTCTTTAAAAAAATTTTAAAACAATTTCATATTTACGAAACTGCTGTAAGAATAGTACAAAGAACTCCTGTATACCTTTTGCCCAGAGGCCCATTCAAGTTTCCCAGTAGTGTTCTTTACACAAAATGCACTCAAAGATTGTACTTTGCCTCTAGTCTCTTTCACTGGATGACTTCCTCACTCCTGCATTGACTTTATTGATCTTGACAGTTTTGAAGATTACAGAACAGCCATTTTATAGAATGTGATTTAATTTGTTTTTAAGAATCCAAAACATTAATTGAGTTATAACTGACATAACATTGTGTAAGTTTGAGGTATATGACATGTTGATTTGATACATTTATATATGTTGCAATATGATTACTGCAGTAGTGTTAGCTGTCACCTTTATCCTGTCACATAAATATCATTTTTTGTGTCAAGAACAGTTAAGATCTAGTCTTTTAGCAATTGAAAAAGTTATAGCAGAGAGAGGCGGCAAGATGGCGGAGGAGTAAGAGGTCGCGCTCACCCTCTCCCACAAATACATCAAAAAATGCATCTAAATATAAAACAAGTTGGACAAATCATCATCTGAATGCTGATCAATTTAAACCTCCAAAAACTGCAAGAAACCCCTGAAATAACGGGGTAGAACAAGTGAAGAAAAAAAAAAGGTGAGAGAGAAAGGCAATTAGGACCGTAACCAGCACTCCAGGGAGGGAGCTGTGAAAAAGAAAAGTTTCCTGGGAAGAAA
>PVHT020000026.1:7878139-7890812 GCA_004024745.2 Catagonus wagneri
ATGTCATATGAAATCTCTTATAACTGGAGAATAAAACACTACACAAATGAACATCTCAACAGAAAAGAAAATCACGAACTTGGGGAACAGACTTGTGGTTGCCAAGGGGTCGGGCGAGGGGTGGGGGAGGGGTGGGAGGGAATGGGGATAACGTGCTTTAATGATGGAATAGCAAGGAGCTCCAGCTGTATTGCACGGGGAACTATATCTAATTACATGTGACAAATCCATATATGTACATGTAATCGGGTCACCACATGGTGCAGTTGGAAAATCTGACAGAAATCTGTAAACCAGCTATAATGCAAAAAAAAAAAAAAAAAAAAAAGTTATAGCAGTATTGTTGACTACAGTCACTGTTGTACATTAGATATCCAGAACTTATTTACTAGTTGCAAGTTTGTACCTGTAAACATCTCCCCAATCACCCCACGTTACCCAAATTTGGGTTTGTTCAGAGTTTCCTCATAATTAGACCAGGTTATGAATTTGGGGCCAGAGAAAATCACAGAAGTGATTCTCTTGGGTGGCATATGGGATTGATTTATTCTATTGGTAGTAGTGCTAACTTTGATCTTTTGGTTAAAATGGCGTATTCCAGGTTTCTCCACTGTAAACTTATATATTTTTCCTTTGTTATTCATAAGTGTTTTGTGGTGTGATACTTTGAGACTATGAAAAATCCAGTTTCTTATCCCATTTTACCATCCATAGAGATTTCTTTCCTAAATTAGTACTCTGATGGTTGACAACTGGCTATTTTTCTAATTCCATAATTCTTTCTACATTTATTAGCTGACATTCTACTATAATTTTCTGTGGTAAAGTATATGTAACATAAAGTTTTCCATTTTAATCATTTTAAGTGTACAATTCAGTGGCATAAGTACATTCACAGTGTTGTGCAACAATCATCACTATAAAATTTCAAAAATTTTTCATCACTTCAAATAGAAACTGTGTACTCATTACACAATAACTTCTCCTTACTGCTTCCCCACAGCCCCTGGCAACCTCTAATCTACTTTGTCTCTATAAATTTGCTTGTTCTAGATATTTCATATAAGTGAAACCATATAACATTTATCCTCTTGTATCTGGCTTATTTCATTTATCATTAATATTTTCAAGGTTCATCCATGTTGTGGCATGTATCAACTGTATTCCTTTCTACATACCACATTTTGTTTATCCATTCTTCAATTGGTGGGTACTTGAGTTGTTTCTACCTTTTGGTTATTGTGAATAATGCTGCTGTAAACATTGATGTACAAGTATCTGTTTAAATCCCTATTTTTTTTGGCCATGCCAAAAGCATGTGGAAGTTCCTGGGCCAGTTATTGAACCTGGGCCGCTGCAGTGACAACGCCAGATCCTTAGCCCACTACTCCACAACGGGACTACTAGCTCTTGTGTTTTTGATAATAGCCATTCAAGCAGGTATGAGGTAATATCTCACTGTGGTTTTGATCTGCATTTTGCTGATGATTAGTAATGTTGAGTACCTTTTCATGTCCCTATTGGCCAAGTGTCTGGGATACCAATGCTTCAAAATTTAGGGCGTTTTTTTTTTAAATTATAATCTTACAGGGACTTGATGTTCTACTTTCTTTTTTTTCCCTCTCTATTTTTTTTTTCTTTCTTTTTTGGCTGTTCCACGGCATATGGAGTTCCCAGGCCAGGGATCAGATTTCAGCCACAGGTGAGACCTATGCCACAGCTGTGGCAACACAGGATCCTTAACCCATTGTGCCAGACTGGGAATCGAACCTGCATCTTAGAGCTCCAGAGATGCCACCCATCCCATTGCACCACAGTGGGAACTCCACTGCTTTTTTTTTAAGATTGGATAAGTTATATTAGTATATTTTCAAATTTACTCTTTTTTCACCTTCGTTCTGCTATTGAGTCCATAGAGTGAAGTTTTTGTTTTTTGTTTTTTTTTAATTTTGCTTTTTATATTTTCCAGTTTGAACATTTCCATTTAGTCCTTTATATCTTCTATATCAGGGGCTAGCAAACTTCCTGTAAAGGACAAGATGTATTTAGGCTTTGCGGATCACATACAGTCTGTGTTTTACAGCTTTTTTTCAATAATCCTTCCAAAATGCAAAAACAGTTTTTAGCTCACAGTTTGCACTGGCCTGCAGATTGTAATTTGCTGATCTCTGTTCTATTTCTTTGCTGAGACTTTCTAATTTTCTGTTTGTTTTGAGAGTGTTCATAATTGCATATTCACACAGTTTTATAATGGCTGCTTTTTTATTTTTTATTTTATTGGAGTATAGTTGACTTACAATGTTGTATTAGTTTCAGATGTATAGCACAGTGAATGAGTTATACATATATCCATTCCTTTTGAGATTCTTTTCCCACGTAGGTCACTACAGAGTATTGAGTAGATTTCCCTGTGCTATACTATAGGTCCTTGTTGCTCATTCATTCCATATACAGTAGTGTGTATATGTCAGTCCCAATCTTCCATTTTATCCCTCCACTCAGCGTTTCCCTTTTGGTAGCCATAAATTTGGTTTTGAAATCTTTGAATCTCTTTCTGTTTTATGAATAAATTCTTTTGCGTCATTTTTTATTAGATTCCACATATTAGTGTTTTCATATGATATTTGTCTTTCTCTGTCTGACTTCATTTAGTATGATAATTTCTAGGTCTATCCATGTTGCTGCAAATGGCATTATTTCATTCTTTTTTATTGCTGAGTAATGTTTCATTATATGTATAATATGTGTGTGTGTATATGTGCAACACATACGTACCACCTCTTCTTTATCCATTCCTCTGTTAATGGATGCATAATGGCTGCTTCAAAGGCATTATTAGGTAATTCTAAATTCTGTCATCTCATTGTCAACCTCTGTTGCCTTTTTGCATGTGAGTTGAGATTTTAATGGATCTTCATAGATTAATTTTTTATCTAGATATTTTGATATTATATTGTGAGCCTCTGAGTCTTGTCTAAATTTTATGGAAATGATGATATTTTAATTTTAGCTGGCAATCAGCCTGATTCAATTCATGATACAGTTTTCAAATTGTCTTCTGGCAGCTGTGTCCAATATCGGTTTCATTTTTCAAAGGCTTTGCAGTGCTATTCAGGTGTCTGCAGCACTGATCAGTCAATCTATACCTGGTCAGTGCCTATCCCTTAGTTCAGTTTTCCAGGTCTTTGGTCTGCTAATTAGGATCAGATCCATGCTTGCTCAGATTGTGAGATGAACCCAGGTTTGTAAACAACTTGATGGTGTTGCTTCTCTGCACTCCTCTCTCTAGCATCTTTTTTGTAGTTTCTGGTTCCCTTGAGCTACCTTTTCCAGTTCTCCGGCCAGTGATCCTCCCTATCTGTAGTCAAATTGCATCAGGGCCAACCAGTGGGAAGACAGAGACAGAATAAAAGCAATGTTTTTTTCCCCCATCCTCTTGAAACTGCAGCTCCCTGAATGGAAAGTTTCCCTCCTCAAAGTTTCAATTCTCATGGTTTCCCCTAGCTGCATTGCTGTTGCCACCATGGGGACTGAGTCACAAGAGAATGGAGGAAATAAAAACCAGAAGAGAATTTCTTCACTCTCTCTTAGTAACTCAAGCCAGAAGTAGAGATGTTTTCTCATTCTGAAGCCCATTGCTCCCTGCTTAGTGTCTGGGTGTGCTTTAATTTAGGTTAGGGTATATCAGGGAAAAGTGATTGGTGTTACTTTAAATTCTGGTATTCTTCCCCAGTTTGCTTTCTGTTCTTTTCTTTTCAGAGACCTTGAATAGCTCCATGCGTTAGTTTAGGTTTTATAGTTAACATTCAGTGGGAGAGAAAGGGTGGCAGGTACTTCATTACATCTTACCCAGAACTGTAATTCTATTTATTTTGAAGCTCACCTCTTCCCAGATTTGGCCACTAAGGAGCCCCTTTAAGCTGACTTCTGTGCCTTTTTTTTAATATACTGCCATGATTTGTGAACACTTTTTTCCTTTCTGGCCCAATAAAGTGTCCAGGCTCTTCCTCTGCTTTCCTGCTCAAGGCGTGGAAATTACCTCTTTTTCTCTTAGGGGTCTTGGTTTCTTTTGGTGGAAAATGTTATTCAGAAGCCATTATCCGGACCCTAGTGTGCTTTTTGTTTTTGAGGTGTCACTGCTGTCAGATCCTCTCAGTGAACAGAGTGTATATATATATATATATATACACAGGCGTGCACACACACACACACACATATGCTTACACGTTTTTTTTTTTTAGGGCCGCACCCATGACATATGGAGTTTCCCAGGCTAGGGTTCAAATCAGAGCTGTAGCCACCAGGGTACACCACAGCCACAGCAACATGGGATCCAAGCTGTGTCTGCAGCCTACACCACAGCTTACGGCAACAGCAGCTCCTTAAACTGTTGAGCAAGGCCAGGGATCTAACCTGTGTCCTCATGGATACTAGTCAGATTTATTTCCACTGAGCAACGATAGGAACTCCCTACTTAAATATTTTTATATACATATATGTACCCGCCTACACATTTTCATCCATATTTATCTGTATCATGTATCTCTCTATCCATCTGTTTATCTAGGCTGCTGAGAACCGTGAGACTTTCAGTTCTAGTCCAATACCAATGTGTCACCTTAGTGTTCTCCCTTTCTGTATTTCTTTTCTTTTTTAATTAATGAATTTTATTACAATTATAGGTGTACAGAAATCATCACAACCAAATTTTATAGTATTTCCATCCCAAACCCTCAGTGCATCCTCCCCACCCCCCAACTTGTCTCATTTGGAAATCATAGTTTTCCAAAGTCTGTAAGTCAGTATCTGTTCTGCAAAGAAGTTCATTGTGTCCTTCTTTTGGATTCCACATGTAAGTGGTAGCATTTGATGCTGGTGTCTCAATGTCTGACTGGTTTCATTTAGCATGATAATTTCTAGGTCCATCCATGTTGCTATAAATGCTGTTATTTCATTCCTTTTAATGGCTGAGTAAGAGTCCACTGTGTATATGTACCACATCTTCCCTGTCCACTCCTCTGTCGATGGGCATTTAGGTTGTTTCCATGCCTTGGCTATTGTATAGAATGCTGCAATGAACACTGGAGTACATGCGTCTTTTTGAGTCATGAATTTCTCTGGATAGATGCCCAGGAGCGGGATTGCTGGGTCAAATGGTAATTATAATTTTAGTTTTCTAAGGACTCTCCATACTGTTTTCCACAGTGGTTGCACCAATTTGCATTCCCACCAACAGGGTAATAGGGTTCCTTTTTCTCCACACCCTCTCCAGCACTTATTGTTTGTAGACTTTTTGATGATGGCCATTCTGGCCAGTGTAAGGTGGTACCTCATAGTGGTCTTGATTTGCATTTCTCTAATAATGAGTGATGTTGAACATCTTTTCATGTGTTTTTTGGCCATCTGTATGCCTTCTTTGGAGAACTGTCTGTTTAGATCTTCTGCCCATTTTTTGATGGGGTTGTTTATTGTTTTGGTATTGAGCTGTAGGAGGTGTTTGTAAATTTTGGAGATGAATCCCTTGTCAGTCGATTCATTTGCAAATATTTTCTCCCATTCTGTGGGTTGTCTTTTGGTTTTGTTTAGGGTTTCTTTTGCAGTGTAGAAACTTTTATAAGTTTAATTAAGTCCCATTTGTTTATTTTTCTTTTGATCATCATTACTCTGACAGGTGGATCTGAGAAGATGTTGCTGTCATTTATGTCAGAGAGTGTTTGGCCTGTGTTTTCCTCTAAGAGTTGTATAGTATCTGGTCTTATATCTAGGTCTTTAATCCATTTTGGGTTTATTTTTGTGTATGGTGTTAGGAAGTGTTCTAATTTCATTGTTTTACATGTGGCTGTCCAGTTTTCCCAGCACCACTTACTCAAGGGGCTATCTTTTCTCCATTGTATATTCTTGCCTCCTTTGTAATAGATTAGTTGACTGTAGGTGCGTGGGTTTAATTCTGGGCTTTCTGTCCTGTTCCACTGATCTATATTTCTGTGTTTGTGCCAGTACCATACGGTTTTGATGACTGTAGCTTGGTAGTATAGTCTGAGGTCAGGGAGCTTGATTCCACCAGCTCCATTTTTCTTTCTCAGGATGGCTTTGGCTATTTTGGGTCTTTTGTGTTTCCAAACAAACTTTCAAATATTTAGTTCTAGTTCTGTGAAAAATGTCCTTGGTAATTTGATAGCGATTGCATTGAATGTGTAGATTGCCTTGGGTAGTATAGTCATTTTGATAATATTTACTCTTCCACCTTTCTGTATTTCTAATTCTCTTCTCCAGTAATGAGGAACCTGGCTTCTGTTATCCTTACTATATATGCTTATTTATAATCAGTCCCCCTGTACATAACTAGTCTACCATCTCCTCTGCCACCCTCTCCACTGTGAGGGTGCCCTCCTCTCCCTGTTCATGCTCTGACTCTTTATTATGGATGCATATCCTCCTCACCTTGCTCCCAAACCCTATGCCTATGCCCAGCCATTACTCCATGTAGTTGCTTTATTACTGGGCTCTGACTATGCTCATCCTCTAGGTGGATGAACAATACATTTCTTATACTTCTAGAATATTATCAAGGAAACCAATGTTTCTGTCCCTCTGGAAAATTGTAGACCTATAGGATAAATTCCTAAAAATCCCTGTAAGTCAAGTGGCTACTGTTACAGAGAAAAACAAGTACAGAAAAACTGAGTATTAGGCATGTCTGACTGGGCATATCAAGATGTCTCGAGTCCTTAGAAGAGGATTTTATCAAGTTAAAAAAAAAAAGCAAAAATATCTACTCCAAAGCAAAGTTAAACTTCTATTTTAAATGTGTGCCATACAACATTTCTAGGAGTTTGATGGAATTGTTGTGAAATTAAATAATGAAATTTTGAAGATAGTTGTTTTGGTGTCTAGTGTCTATAGGTTCAGAGTGAAAAATCAATTAACTGAATTGATTGAGACATAGGAATATGTTGTTTAACTGAACTTCATTTTGTGAGAGTTAGAAACTTATACAAATTTAAGCATTTATTTAAAAGTTTGCATATACTTACATACTTTGGTAAGTAGAACATAGAGATACTTTCTTTGATATTTGAGACTCTTGTAATTACTCAAAATAAGGCCCATGATCTATGTAGAACATTGTAGAAGGACCTACTTATTAGTGTGCCAGTGATAAGATACTCCACTGCTCTGAAAATTAGTGTCCTCATCTGCAAAACTGAATGTATGACAGCAAGGTCTCAGATGTCCCTTCAGTACAAAAATCCTATTTCAGCAAGGTCTCAGATGTCCCTTCAGTACAAAAATCCTATTTCAGCAAGGTCTCAGATGTCCCTTCAGTACAAAAATCCTATTTCCTGATTTAGAGAAGCCCTGGGGCATATTCCAGAGTGTATGTGTCTATAAGTGCATTTTTAATTTAATTAAATTAATTCAATATTATTTTTTATTTTTTAGCCATGCCCAAAACATGTGGAAGCTCCCAGACCAGGGATCAAACCCACGCCACAGCAGTGACCCAAGCTGCTGCAGTGACAACACCTGACCCTTACCACACTGCGCCACAAGTGAATTCCTATATGTACATTTTTATAGCAGAAATGTCTATTACCAGATTGTTTACTTGTTTCTTCAACTACTTCTCCTTAAAGTTTAAAACTTGAATCCATTTTATTTTCATTAGCTGATTTATGTGTTCAACTTGCTTTTCTCTTTCATTTCTGTTTTTATCTAGCTCTGGAATTTATTTTCAGTGTAGAGTTTTACTTTATGGTGAAACTTTCATTTACAAAAGGAAAATGGCCAGTGGGCCTCTGAAACCCTTTGATGTACTTAATTCAAGAATCAGCTAGATTTCATTGCTGTTCTGTAGGGGCCCAAAGCTTCTAAATTAAGTCTAGGCTGCCTTGACTTTTTTACTCTAATTTTATTCTCTTTTGCCTATTTAAATTTATCATTTTATAGCCAGATATTTGAAACATATGTGTAAGATTTTGTACACCTCTCCTTCTGTAGTAAAATCTAACCTCATAGCACACACATAAATTACTTCTCTGGAAGTAAAATTCAGTTTTCTTCCTGTTTTGGCTAGTGGGATGTAATTGCTTTTTCTGACTCCATCCACCCACTGCTTTGTGTATCTGGGAGAGCATCAACTTATTCAAAACTCAAAATTGTTTGAGCCTTAAAAAAGACTCATGGGAATCTTTGTAATGGCATGTTCCATTAAATTTTCAAGTAAGTTATATAATTTTTAGCTAAATACCTGTAGCATATGGAAAGCCTGGTCGGACTTGTAAATGTTCTTGGCTGCAATGAGGCTCTTTGTATAACCATTAGAACATCAATGCTTCTGACAAGTAGCAATGTTTATTTTTAGTTGAGACTGTCATTGTTATTTTAAAATGTATGCGATATACTTTTTATGCCTGCTTTTTATATTTTATCACTGTATATATGCACATAGTTTAAGGAGAAAAATAATTATACAATTCTTGTTACAAAATCACCAGTCCCATACCCTTCCTCTTTTAGTACATTCAGAGTGTTATACTACCATCACTTATATCTAATTACAAAACATTTTCATTACCCCGAAGTAAAACTCCATAGATTGGTGTTTCCTATCTACTTTCTATAGCTATGGGTTTAACTTTTTGTGACTAAATGATATTCCATTGTATGGCTATCCTATAATTTCTTTATCTGTCATGGGTTGATGGACATTTGGGTTGTTTCCACCTTTTGACTATTACAGTTACAAACATTTGAATACAAGTGTTTGGGTACCTGTTTTCAATTTTTTCTTTTTTTTAGATACATACCTAGGACCGAAATTGTAGGGTCATGATAATTCTATGTTCAACTTTTTTTGTCTTTTTTTAGGGCCACACCCACAGCATATGGAGGTTCCCAGGCTAGGGGTCGAATCGGAGCTGCAGCGGCTGGCCTACTCCACAGCAATGCGGGATCTGAGCTGCATCTGTGACCTACACTGCTTTTTGGGCTGCACCTTTGGCATATGGAAGTTCCCAGGCTAGGGGCTGAATCAGAGCTATAGCTGCTGGCCTATGCCACAGCAATGCAGAAGCCAAGTCATATCTGTGACCCATACCACAGCTCACAGCAATGCCAGATCCCTGACCCACCGAGAGAGGGCAAGGATCAAACCTGCATCCTCATGGATACTAGTCATATTCATTTCTGCTACACCACAATGGGAACTCTCCATTTTCCTGTTTTTTATGTACTTATGTCTTTTATCTTTCTGTTTCTCATTCTTTCCAATACTATCTCTTTTTTGTTTAATTGCTTTTATCTAGTATTCCACTTTGATTTCCTTCTCATATCCTTTTCTCTGTTTGTTTCAGATATTTTCTTGGTGGCTATTCTGAAAAATATAATTAACATCATAAACTTGTAGCAATCTGGTTTGAATCAATGCCTATTAGCTTCAATATTATACAGAAATTCTGCCATGAATATCTTTTTATAAATTACTTATTTATATTTGTGTGTCCATTAGCATAGACTTATTTTTTTTTTTTTGTCTTTTTAGGGCCTCACCTATGGCATATGGAAGTTCCCTTGGCTAGGGGTTGAACTGGAGCTACAGCTTCAGCCTGTGCCACAGCCACAGTAATGGCAGGACCTGAGCTGCGTCTATGACCTGCACCGCAGCTCACGGCAATGCTGGATCCTTAACCAGTTGAACAAGGCAGGGGGTCAAACCCACATCCTCATGGATACTAGTCGGGTTCATTTCTGCTGCCTGACAATAGGAACTCACTTATACTTGTTTTTAGGTATGTTTTTCCTTTAAATCTTATAGGAAAAGAGGGTTACAAACCAAAAATATAGTAATACTGACTTTTATATTTACCTAGTCACTTTTACCCTTGTTTTTATTTCTTCATATGGCTTTGCATAACTGTCTACTGTGCTTTTCTAAAGCTATGTTAGCTTTAAAATGTCATGTAGCACGTCTTGTAGAACAGGCCTACTAGAAACAGACTTAACTTTTGTTTATATGGGAATGTCTTAATTTGTACTTCATTTCTGAAAGGATAGTTTTGCTAGGTAGAGATTTCTTGATTGAATGTTTTTTCTATCATCACTCTAAATATATCATCCCACTGCCTTCTGGCCTATAGGATTTCTAATGAGAAATCAGCTAAAGTTTGAGGATTCCTTATATATGACTAACTGCTTCTTGCTTGCTGCCTTCAAGATTCTTTGTCTTTTGATGGTGTGATTATAATGTGTCTCAGTGTGGGTATAAAGTTTGTTGAGCTTCTTGGACTTGTAGATTTATATTCTTTTATCAAATGTGGAAGTTTCTGGCTGCAATTTCTTTGAGTGTTTTTGGTGCTTCTCTCCTCTCCTCTCCTCTCCTCTCCACTCCTCTCCTCTCCTCTCCCCTCCCCTTCCCTTCCCTTCTTTTTGCCACACCTGTGCATATGGAAGTCCCCAGGCTAGCAGTCAAATCAGAACTACAGCTGCCAGCCTACATCACAGCCAGAGCCATGCCAGATCTGAGCCGCATCTGTGACCTACACCACGGCTTTCAGCAACACCGGATCCTTAATCCACTGAGCAAGGCCAGGGATTGAACCCACATCCTCATGGGTGGGTTTGTAACCCACTGAGCCACAATCGGAATTCCTTTTTGTGCTTCTTTCTTGATTATATCTCCTTCTGGGATTCTCACTTTGCGTATTTGCTGTTGTCTCTGGGGTCTCAGTCTCTGTTCGTTGTTCTTCATTCTCTTTTCTTTTGGCTCAACCTGAATAATTTCATTGAATCTACATTCAAGTTTGTTGATTCTTCTTTCTGCTCTTTTTTTGAGACCCTGTAGTGAATTCTTCATTTCAATACTGTACTTTCCAACTCCAAAATTTCTTTTCTTTTCTTTCTTTTTTTTTTTTTGACCACTCCTGTGACGTGGAAGTTCCTGGGCTAGGGATCAAACCCATGTCAGAGCTGCAACCCAGGCCACAGAAGTGACAACACCAGATCCTTAACCTGCTGTGCCACTGCAGAACACCAGAATTTCTTTTCTTATATATGTAATTTTTGTCTCTTTCTTGATATCCTCTATTTGATAAGACATTTTCATCCTTTTTTCCTCTTGTTCTTTTTCCATGAATCGCTTTGGCTCACTGAGCATGTTTAAGACAGTTTATTTAAAGTCTTTGTCTTTTATGTCCACTCTCTGTGCTTTATTAGGGACAGTTTCTCTTTTTTTCTTTTTTTTTCTGTGAGTGGGCCATACTTTCTTATTTCTTTGTATGCCTTTTTGTTGTTATTGTTAGAAAGTAGACATTTGCAATATTATAATACAGTAACTTTGGAAATTATCTTTTTCCCACTCCTCAGTTTTTCGTTCTTGCTGTGGCTCGTAATTTTTTGTTTAGTAACTTTTTTAAACTATTTTTTAAAGACTGTGTTCTTTGATCTTTCACTCTAACTTTCAGTCAACCAATAGTTTGACAAAGACTTCCTTAAATGCCTGGAGCCAGAAAAAAAAGGAAAGAAAGAAAAGGGAACAAAAAAAGTTTCTCTGTTTTTGCATATTGGCTCTGTGTTGGGCATTCCTTCAACACCTAGTCATGCTATTTATACCTCTGCTTTAGATTTTGCTTCCTGCTTGCATGAAAAGCTAGAGGAGAAAGCTTGGGGTATTCTCAGGTGTTTTCTCAGCATGTGTCTTGCCCTGGACACATGGCTTTCTAGATACTTCATTATATGTGTGAGGTTTTCAAAGCCATTATTCTCCGAAGTAACTCTCTGCAGCTTTTCTTCCCAGTCTTTCAAAATGTATATTGTTTGCCCCAGTTGTCATGTTTTGCCCCAAGCAGCAGTAGCTTATTCCTTTCTGTTTCAGTGTTTTTGAGGAACACCGTCTGTTTAGCTATTTTTTTTCCACCTTGTAAGAGTTCTGCATTAGGAGAAACAAAGTGAAGCACCTTGTATTAGTCCTTCTGGGAACCCCTGGACAGGTCATATCAAACAAACCCAGTTCCTTGGCAACAAGGTCCCCATTCTGTTCCCTTGGGAACCATACAGCCATAGCAGGAATGCAAGCTACCATCTTCAAGATTGCCACTGTGCCAGTGAATGGAATGGAGCAAGACTAAAGTTAAAATGCTACAGAACTCTCCTAGTGTAACCTTTTCCTTGATTTAGCGTTCACTTGGTTGCTGTAAACCTTTTACTGTTTTCAAGAGTTCCAGCAATTTTTTTCTTCTGACAGTTTTAAAGTTATTTTTTATCAGTGTTTCTTTGGAATGCCAGGCCCTAGGAGTTCCCTTCTGTGCCAGTTCATCTGATGTCACTCACTATTTTGATTCTTTATTCTTTGTATAAAACATGTTTTTTTTTTGCTTTGGAAATTTATGTAATAAGGATAACCAACACTTATGTGCCATTGTTATGTACCAGGCATTATTCTCAGTGCTTTATAAATATGAATTTATTTATTATTTACAACAACCTTGTGACAGCCTTATGAAATGAATATGATTATTTTCTCCATTTTATGGGTAAGGACTGGGTTAAAAAGGTTTTAGGAGCTTGCCAATGGATATGCAATAAGTGATAAAAACTGGATGCCAACTTAGTTGGCAAAGTCCTTGCTCTTTACCACGATACTATTTTTTTCTTTTGATTAGAAATGAATATTCTT
>PVHT020000026.1:7900931-7951035 GCA_004024745.2 Catagonus wagneri
TTTTTTTTTTTTTTTTCGCTTTGGTACATACTGTTGTCTGCCAACCCCAGAGTATAAGGGCAGGTGGGTAAATAGTAGTAGGATCAACTAAAATTACTAGTCTTAAATGAATTTTGGTATTTTCATATCAGTCAAATAAGTATATATTAGGTACTTACTGTATGCTTAGTTTAGGAATATAATCTGACCCACAGTCATGTTTTCATCAAAATCTATATGATAATAAATTTATAGAGCGCCACTATATTTAAAAAATTTTTTTTGGCCACGCCAGTGGCATATGGAAGTTCCTAGGTTAGAGATCAAACCCGTGCCACAGCAGTGACCCAAGCTGCAGCAGTGACATGTGCTACAAGAGAACTCTGAGCACGACTATATTTTGACTCTTGTATTATCTTTTTTTTTTTTTTTTTGCTTTTTAGGGCCACACCCGTGGCATATGGAGGTTCCCAGGTTAGGGGTTGTATTGGAGCTACAGCTGCCATCTTACACCACAGCCACAGCAACGCAGGATCCAAACCGCATCTGTGACTTAACATCACAGCTCAGGGCAACTCCGGATCCTTAACCCACTGAACAAGGCCAGGGATCGAACCCGCAACTCATGGTTTCTAGTCGGGTTTGTTACCACTGAGCCATGATGGGAACTCCTTTTTTTTGTTTGTTTGTTTGATTTTTGACTCTTGCATTCTTGTTACGAGAATGAGATTAAGGAAAACAGGGAGGACTTGAATTCTAGCCCTAATTATACATTATTTTAATCTTCCTGCCAGATTATTTTCCCACATCTTTTAGATATATAAAAATAACTTGAAGTATTGTCAAATTCCTTGAAAAAGATTATATTTTAATGTGCTTAAAAAGAGGCAAAAATAATTATCAATCTTGTGATACCTACTTTTAGAATTATTCTAGAGCTTGAATACAATGATGCATGTATTGCAGTGTTTAGTTACATGCTTGGGAAATAGAAATTACTCAGTAAATGGCAGTAGCTGCTGCTATTGCTAGGTGATTTGTTTGCTATTTATTGCAATGTACATAAGTGTGGCTACTTCACTAGTTTATTCTAAAATTTACCACACAGCACGGAGAACTGTGTGTGACTGAGTCACTTTGCTGTACAATAGGAATAGAAAAAACATTATAAATAAACTATATTTTAATAAGTAAAATTTAAAAAATGAAATTTTACCACAGTGAAATCAAATGCAGATTACTTGTTGACTTCCCAGGTAAAAATATTATAAAGACAAACATCCATATCTTCTATCTTATACTGCCAATCTCTGGGACACTTTTTCTTTGTGCTTTAATTATCCATATGTTGAGAAAACCGTTGGGAGCAGTTGATGAAACAAGCAGGAATGAATAGCTGCTAATTAAGCATCTTTCTCTATAAATTTTATACCAGGGGGAGGCCATGGAAAGTGAATGTATTTTCTGCAGGTGTAATCCTTTTGAGACCAGTGAATATCTTGAGCTAGAGGTTATATACAATTTGAAAGTACCCATTCAGCCTAAAAGGAAAATCCCTCATTTTTATCCAAATGATAAAATGATAAATGATATCAAAATTGCTGCAGTATATTGGGAATTTTGTTGAAGTAGAAGCCTAGAACATAAAGGGTGATAGTGGGTATTATTTATGAAATTCTTTTCTTTCCCTCAGTTCTTGTTAACAGATCTCAGTTTAGGACCTTTCTCAGTTTTTATCTCCCCCCTGACTTTTCTTTTGCTGAGAAAAGTTCATAAATAGCTACTGCTTTCCTTGTTTTCTGCCACACCTTTTGGATTATTTCTCCTTGTTAGAGATGCCACAGATTAAGAAAGGCTGTTCTAAATATGATTGAAATTGGGACTCCTTCAGTTTACTTTACTGTGGGCATCAAGGTAGGTGCCTCATTGTATTCAACTGACAAGTTCAGTTAGAACTCCATAGAATATAAGTTTTCAGATCTTTGAAATGAGTGTTGGAAATATGTCTGAGTGGTTTTTTGTTTAATAAAATACAATTTTTCTTTTTCTCCATTTTTGTAATTCTTACTATATTGAGGTCTTCTGTATTGCTGCTGGCAGAGACAAGAATAAGTAGATGAGAAGAGACTGTTGGTATAGAACTTTCTTCGTCACTCCAGGGGATTTGATTTGTTAGTGGCCTCTCAGTTGCCCTGGTGGAATTTCAATTTAGTGTTTAGTATTTTAAAGTCCTGTCTAATTATTTAGATATATGTTTTGCTGAACTTGACTTTTTAGAAAAGGTGTACAGAAATTGCACTGTAACTAATTAGTATTCTATAAGAAGCACTGTACACCAAACAAAGAGAAATGAGTAACTTTAAAGGCTTTGGGGTTACATTAATTTGCTACAAAGACTACAGATTTTTTCCCCCTGGGAGGAAAATGTCCTAATCCCAGAACTTTAGTAATATTCTTAATCATGGATGATTTTTCCTTGATTTTTAGTAGTTCTTTCTAATTCATTCAACTGTGTTCCTTGGAGCTACTGGCTAATGAGCAGGGGAGGCTTACTTTTCCCCTTTTGTTGTAAAATCTATTTTCTAACTATGGCAAATTAAATTTAGGGAAAAGAATCAAAATGAAAGGGTAACACCCATGGATATAGTAAAAAGAGTGTTTAAAACTTTTTTACTGATAAAATAAGTTATATGTGCTAATTATAAAAATTTAAATATCACAAAAATTTGTAATATGGAAAATAAGATGTCCCCTGTAATCCCACACTCATAAATGTTCAATATTAAAATTTTACTTTTTCCCACCTTATCTCACTATCTTTAATACAACAAGAGATCACCAATTAGGAATTTCCCTATGTGTAGTCTTTAGCTTGCTTTCATTTCATTCACCTTATTTATTTAAACTCCATTTTGAAAAAACTCAACTCCTTAAATCCTCTAAAAACTATAGTTTTTAAAAGCTCTTTTAATATATTAAATGACAAGGAAAATGTGAGAATCATTGTTTCCGCTCTGCCACAATGGGAACTCCAACACATTCTCTTTCATATTCTTTTCCATTATGGTTTATCATAGGATATTGAATATAGTTCCCTGTGCTATGTAATAGGACCTTGTTGTTTATCCAGTCTATATATAATAGTTTGCATCTGTTAATCCTAAACTTCCAATCCATCCCTCCTCCATCACCACTCCCCTTGGCATTTAGGTTGTTTCCATGCCTTGACTGTTGTAAATAGTGCTGCTATGAACATAGGGGTGCATGTATCTTTTTGAATTATAGTTTTGTCTGGATATATGCCCAGGAGTGGGATTGCTGGATCTTATGACAAGTCTGTATTTATTTATTTAGTTATTTATTTGGCTGTGCTCTCGGCATGCAAAAGTTCCTGGGCCATGGGTCAAACACTTGCCACAGCAGTGACAACGCCGGATCCTTAATAATCTACCGAGCTGCCAGGGAACTGCAACAACTCTTATTTTTAGTTTTTTGAGGAACCTCCGTATGGTTTTCCATAGTGGCTGTACCAATTTACATTCCTACCAACAGTGTAGGAGTATCCCCTCTTCTCCATATCCTCTCCAGCATTTGTTTTTATTTTTAAATTTTTAATTTTTTAAAACAAACATTTTTTATTAGGGTGTTTGATTTATGGTATTGCATTGATTGCTGCTTTACAGAATAATGATCCAGTCATACATATATACATTCTTTTTCTCATATTATCTTCCATTATGGTCTATCCAAGAGACTGACTGTAGCTCCCTATGCTATATGGTGGGACCTCATTGCTTATCCCTTCTAATGTAATAGTTTGCATCTACCAACTCTAAACTCCTCATTGATCCCACTTCTACCCCTGGCAGCCATAAGTCTGTTATCTATGTCCATGAGGTTTTTTATGTTGTGTAGATAGTTTCATTAGTGCCCTATTTTAGATTCCACAGATAAGTGATATCATATGGTACTTTTCTCTGACTTACTTCACTTAGTATGATAATCTCTAGTGCATCCATGTTGCTGCAAATGGTATTACTTTGTTCTTTTTATGGCTGAGTAGTATTCCATTGTATATATGAACCACATCTTCTTGATGAGAAGATAACTCGCAGAGTTCCCATCATGACTCAGTGAAACAAACCTTACTTGTATCCATGAGGATCCAGATTCCATCCCTGGTCCTGCTCAGTGGGTTAAGGATCTGGCGTTGTTGTGAGCTGTGTGGTGTAGGTTGCAGACGCGGCTTGGACCCTGCATTGCTGTGGCTATGGTGGGCAGCTTCAGTTCTGATTCAGCCCCTAGCCTGGGAACTGCCATATGCTGCAGATGTCGCCCTAAAAAGCAGAAAAAAAAGAAGATAACTTACTACAGATAACACTTTATAGCTGTAAGAAGGCTTACAGATCATCTAGTTCAGTAATTAAGAAACCGTGTTCTGTGGTACCCTTGGATTCTGCTAGAAGAGCCTCAGAATCTCCTTTAAGAGAAGAAGGAATCTTATTCACACTTTTCTATGATCCTAATCTTGCTTCACAGAAGTTAGGCTTTAATCAATTTCTTATGTAGTATGTCCTTGTAAGATTTTGTTTGAAAAAAATGATTCATCTGCTTATAGTTTTAAAATGACTGTTATATTGGAGTTCCCATCATGGCTCAGCAGTAACGAACCTGGCTAGTATCCATGAGGATGTGGGTTTGACCCCTGGCCTCTTTCAGTGGGTCGGGGATCTGGCATGGCCATGAGCTATAGTATAGGCTGCAGATGTGGCTCGGATCCTGCGTTGCTGTGGCTGTGGCGTAGGCTGGCAGCTACAGCTCTGATTCAACCCCTGTCCTGGGAATCTCCATATGCCACAGATATGGCCCTATAAAGCTTCATTTTGTACAGTTAAGGAAATGGAAATTTATTTATTTATTTATTTATTTATTTATTTATTTATTTATTTGCCTTTTTGTCATTTCAGGGCCGCACCTGCGGCATGTGGAGGTTCCCAGGCTAGGGGTCTTATCGGAGCTGTAGCCGCTGGCCTACGCTGCAGCCACAGCAACGCAGGATCTGAGCCGCGTCTGCGACCTACACCACAGCTCACGGCAACGCCGGATTGTTAACCCACTGAGCAAGGCCAGGGACCAAACCCGCAACCTCATGGTTCCTAGTCGGATTCATTAACCACTGCGCCACGACGGGAACTCCAGGAAATGGAAATTTAGAGAGATTAAGAGATTAATGCAAGGGCACATAGCTGAGATGCCGAATCTCTAGTCTTTTAGGAAGTCTTTCTTCAAAGGTCAGTAGTAGTGTCTCCTCTCTTTGATTCCTGATTTTAGTAATTTGAGTCTTCTCTATTCTTTTCTTGGTCAATATAGCTAAAGTTTGTTAACTTGTTGGATCTTCTCAAAGTACCAATTTTTTATTTTTTTTATTTTCTCTATTGTTTTTTATTTTTTTAATTAAAAAATTTTTATTGTGATTGATTTACAATATTCTGTCAATTTCTGCTGTACAGCAAAGTGACTCAGTCATACACATATTCTTTTTCTCACATTATCCTCCATCATGTTCCATCATAAGTGATTAGATATATAGTTCCCTGTGCTATACAGTAGGATCTTATTGCCTGTTCACTCCAAATCTATTATTTTTTAAATCATCTGTTTCATTTATTTCCATTGTAACCGTCATGACTTTTTCTCTCTGTGCTTGCTTTAGGTTTAGTTTGCTGTCATTTTTTCCCTGAGATGGAAGGTTGAGATATTTTTTGTATTTATTTTATTTTTTAAATTTATTTTTTTGTCTTTTTAGGGCAGCACTGGTGGCATATGGAGGTTCCCAGGCTAGGGGTCGAATCGGAGCTGTAGTGCTGGTGTACACCACAGCCACAGCAATGCCAGATCGTTAACTCACTGAGCAAGGCCAGGGATCGAACCTGAATCTGTATGGATGCTAGTCAGATTTTTTTCTGCTAAGCCATGACGGAAACTCCTATTTTTATTTTTTATTGTTTTGACTGCGCCCATGGCATGCAGAAGTCCCCAGGCCAGGGGCTGAACCTGAGCCATAGCAGTGACAACACTGAATCCTTAAACACTAGGCCAACAGGGAACTCCTGAAATCTTTTTTATCTTTTTAGGGCCGTATCCATGGCATATGGAGGTTCCCTGGCTAGGGGTCAAATTGAAGCTGCAGGAGTTCCCATCATGGCTCAGTGGCTAACGAATCTGACTAGGACCCATGAGGTTGCGGGTTTGATCCCTGGCCTTGCTCAGTGGGTTAAGGATTCGGCATTGCCGTGAGTTGTGGTGTAGGATACAGACACGGCTCGGATCCCGCATTGCTGTGACTGTGGTGAAGGCCGGCAGCTACAGCTCCTGTTAGACCCCTAGCCTGGGAACCTCCATATGCCACAGGTGCGGCCCTAGATAAGGCAAAAAGACAAAAAAAGAAAAAACAAAAAACAAAAAACAAATTGGAGCTGCAGTTGCCGGCCTGTGCCACAGCTACAGCAACATGGGATCTGAGCCATGTCTGCGACCTACACCACAGCTCACAGCAATGCTGGATCCCCAACCCACTGAGCAGGGCCAGGGATCAAACCTGCATCCTCATGGATACTAGTCGGGTTTGTTAACCACTGAGCCACAATGGGAACTCCATGAGATCTTTTTTTAATATTGTCGTTTATAGTTATAAAATTTCCCCTAACCATTACTGTAATTTTTGGCCTGTTTTCCTTTTCATTCAGTTCAAGGTATTTTCTAATTTCTCTTGTGATTTGTTCTTTGACCTGTTTATTTAGAAGTGTGTTGTTTAATTTCCACGTAATTTTTTTGTTCTTGATTTCTGATTTAATTCCATGTGGGCAGAGAACATACTTTGTGTGATTTCAGTCCTATTAAGTCAGCTGAGGCTTTTTAAGGCCTAGAATGTGGTCCATTCTAGAGAATATTCTGTGTTTGAGAAGAGTATGTAGTCTGCTATTACTGGGTGGAGTGTGATGTAGATGTCTGTGAGGTTAGTAGGTTTATAGTGTTGTTCAAGTCTTTTGTATCCTTTTTGATTCTCTGCCTAATGGTCCTATCCATTATTGAAGTCCCCAGCTTTCCTTTTTGAATTACATACCTCTCCATTCTATTTTGTCAGCTTTTGCTTTATGTATTTTGGGGCTCTCTTGTTAGGTCCATATATGTTTATAATTATTATATCTTTCTGATGGATTCGCCCTTTTATCATTATAAAATATCTTTCATATCTGATAACATTTTTTTTGTTTTGAAGTCTATTTTGTCTGATATTATATAGCCACTCTAGCACTAGCACTCTTATACTTGTTATTTACTTTAGTCCTCTTTGTTTCTTTGAATATAAAGTGTGTCTCTTGTCAACATCATATAGTTGGATCTTGTTCTTTAATTTAGTCTGAAAATCCCTGCCATTTGATTATATTGTTTAATCCATTTATATTTAATGTTAATATTATTGTTGGATTTATCCCTGATATTTTGCTTCTTGTTTTCTATGTCTCATGACTACTTCCCCCCTTTTTTCCTTTGCTACCTCCTTTTGTCCTAAAAGTGGATTTTTTTGAAAACTAATGAATTTATTTTTGTTTTGGTAATATCAAATTTACTATTTTAGTCATTTTAAGTATATAAATCATTAAAATGCATTAATTACATTCACTGTGTTGCAGCCATTATCACTATTTCCAAAATTTTTTCACCACTCCAAACAGTAACTCTGTATCTTTTAAACATGATCTCCCCTCCCTCCTCCTCCCATCCCAGAAAGCTAATCTGCTTTCTCTATGAATGTGCTTATTCTAGATATTTCATGTAAGTGGAATCACACAATTTTTGTCCTTTTGTGTCTGGCTTATTTCACTTAGCATGATATTTTATGGGTTCATCCATGTTGTAGAATGTGTGGATACTTCATTCCTCTTTTTTTTTAACTAATAATTTATTTTATTGTGGTAAAATATACCTAACATAAAGTTTACCACTTTAACCATTTTAAGTAAACAATTCAGTAACATTAAGTATATTCAGTGTTGTGTAACCATCACTACTTTGCATTTCTAGAATGTTTTCATCACCCCAAACAAATTCTGTACCCATTAAACAATAATTCACCACCTCCCACTCCTCTCAGCCCCTAGGTTCCTCATATAAGTAGAGTCATGTAGTTATTTTTTATGTTTGGCTTATTTTACTTACCATAATATTTTCAAGTTCAGTCATGTTCTAGCATGTACCAGTATTTCATTGCCTTTTATGGATGTTTTATGTATTTACCACATTTTGTTTATCTATGGATTGAATGATGAACACGACTTGTTTCCGTCTTTTTTGCTATTGTGAAAAATGCTACTGTGAACACTGGTATTGAAGTATCTGCTGGGTCCCCACTTCCAATTCTTTTGTATATATACTTAGAAATGGAATTGCTGGGTCTTAAGTGGATATTTTATAGTAAATGATTTAAATTTGTTTAACAATTAAAATTATATGTTCTTTGAGTTATTTTCTTTCTGGTTGTTCTAGTGCTTACAATATACATCTTAATTTAGTAGAATTTACTTCAGATTTATGCTAACTTTATCCCAGTAAGAGAAACTTTACTTCTTTGTAACTTCAATGCTTCTCTGTTTTTTTTTTGCTATTATTATTGTACATATGATATCTATATATACTAAAAACCCAACAATACATGGTTATAATTATTGCTTTATATAATCTTATGTATTTTAAAGAAGATTAGAGAAAAAAGGAAAGCATGAATATACTTATAGAATTTTATTTATTTATTACTTGGTCACGCCCATGGCATGTGGAAGTCCCTGGGCCAGGAATCAAGCTTGCACCATAGCAGCAACCCAAGTCACTGTAGTGACAATGCCAGATCCTTAACCTGCTGTGCCTTAAGGGAACTCTGTATTTATAGAATTTTTAAATGTATTAACCTTCTTGTCATTTTTGATTGTCTTAATTTATTCCTGTAGATTTGAATCTGGTGTCATTTCCTTAATCTAATTATAACTTCATTCCAGCCTGCTTCTTTGTGTTGTTATTGTCAAATATATCACATATATAATACCCAAATGATAAAATTTTATGGACATTTACATAGGTGCTTTTTAAATAAGAAAGGGAAGGAAAAGAGGTATGTAATCATACTGTCTTTTATACTTATCTACCTGATTACTAACAGTTTTTTGTACACACCCACAGCATATGGAAGTTTCTGGGCCAGGGATCAAACCTGTGCTGTAGTTGCAGCTTGTGCCACGGCTGAAACAATGCCAGATCCTTATCTCACTGCACCACAAGGGAACTTCGAACACTCTTTTTTTAAATATGAATTTAAATCTGATGCCACTTGCTTTCAGCCTGGAGACTGTGCTTTTGTGTTTCTTATAAGGCTGATTTGCTAGCAAGAAATTCTCAGTTTTTGTTTGCCTGGGAATATACTTATTTAATGTTCATTTTGAAAAACAGTTTTCCTAAATAAAGCCTTCTTAGTTGACAGTTTTTCGCTCTTTAAGCATTTTGAATATGTCATCCCTGCCTTTTGGCATTGTTTCTGATGAGAAGTCAGCTGCTAATCTTACTGTCACTCCCTTTTAACTGCTTTTATTTTTCCCTCTTTTGTTCTATCCAGTTATGAGGAGGTTTTCTTGCCTTTTTTTGAAGTCTGAGGTCTTCTGCGAGCATTCAGTAGATATTCTGTTGGATCGTTTTATATGTGGTTTTCCCCCCTTATCCGAGTATGGAAGTTTCTGGGCCAGGGATTGAATCTGAGCCACAGCTGCAACCTATGTATGCCACAGCTGTGGCAATGCCAAATCCTCATCCCACTGCACTAGGCCAGGGATTAAACCCACGTTGCCACAGAGAAAATGCTAGATCCTTAACCTGCTGTGCCACAGTGGAGCTCCTAGAGGGTTTTTTTTTGATGTGCTTGTGGGAGAAGGTGACCTCCATATTCTACTCCTCCGCCATCTTTATTTTTTTGTCTTTTTTAGGGCTGCACCTGTGGCATATGGAGGTTCCCAGGCTAGGGGTCCAATTGGAGCTGTAGCTGCTAGCCTACACCACAGCCACAGCAACACAGGATCCGAACTGCATCTGTGACTTACATCACAGCTCAGGGCAACTCCAGATCCTTAACCCACTGAGCAAGGCCAGGGATCAAACCCACATCCTCATGGATACTAATTGGTTTGTTAACCACTGAGCCACATTGGGAACTCCTCCTCTACTGTCTTGATCCTAGATCTGTTTCTTAACTGCTTTCGGTATTTGCTCTTTGACTTTCAATAATTTGGCAATAGTGTGTCTGGGTGTGGATTTTTTTTTTGTATTATCCTGCATGGAGCCTATTATGCCTCTTAGATATGTAGATTATTATTTTTCATCAAATTTGGGACATTTTCAACCATTATTTCTTGGAATATGTTTTCTATCCCTTTCTCTCACTTCTCTTCTTCTTGTACTCTGATTATGCGTATGTCAGTGTGTTTCATGCCCCACATTTCTCTGAGGCATTGTTCTTTTTTCCTCACTCTATTTTTGTTTATTCCTTAGATTTGTATAACTGCTTTCAATCTATCTTCAAGTTTATTTATTCTCTTTTTGCATACTCAGTTCTACTTTGAGCCTCTTCCAGTGAATTTTTCATTTCAGTTTATACTATTCCACTTGAGAATTTCCACCTTTTAAAATGATTTCTGGAGTTCCCATCATGGCTCAGCAGTAACGAATCTGACTGGTATCCATGAGGACACGGGTTCAATCCTTGGCCTCACTCAGCGAGTTAAGGATCCATCATTGCCATGAGCTGTGGTTATAGGTCACAGGCGCAGCTTGGATCCTGAGTTGCTCTGGCTATGGTGCAAGCCAGCCACTACAGCTCCAATTCAGCCCTAGCCTGGGATCTTCCATATGCTGTGAGCGTGTCCCCACAAAGACAAAAATAAAAGTAGGATGATTTCTATCATTTAATTGATATGTTACTATTCGGTATTTGATGAATCATTGCTATCATACCTTCCTTTAATTCTTTAATCATTGTTTCCTAAAATTTTTGTACATATTTCTAATAGCTGCTCAGAAGTATTTTTCTAGTAAGTGTAATGTGTGGAACCTCTCAAAGGCAGTTTCTATTGCCTGCTCTTTTTCCTCTCTATGAGTCACATTTTACAGTTTTATTGCATGCCATATAATATTTTGTTGAAAACTAGGCATTTTGGATAATATATTGTAGCAAGTCTGGATTCCAATTTCCCCTCTTTCTGGAACTCATTGTTCTTTTTATTATTTGTTTGGTCATCTATTTGGTAACTGGACTGAACTAATTCTGTGAAGTCTGTTTATCTCACAGTATGTCCCTGGTGAGTTTGTCTCCTGTTTTTGGCTTTATATGTCTTTCTGGGATTCACCCCTGCATTTGGATACATAAACACTTGGTCAAAGTTTATTTTAAGTCTACTTAGCCAAGTTAGCTTTTCACCCTTTCCTGTTGTGTGTTTGTTTACCTTAGAGACTATTTTCACAGTTCAGTGAATTTAGTATCTCGCCTGAATTCAGGCAGGGGCTAATAGTAGGTTCTCTTTCTGGTCATGCCTGAGAGGGGAGTCTTGGGCGTGTGCACAGTCTCCAAGACTACCCCCCCTCAGTTTTGAGTGTGACTTGATTTTCTTAAGACAAAATCTCTTTAGAGCAGTTTTAGGTTTACAACACAATTGAGAGGGAGATACGGTGATTTCCCACATACCGTCTATTTCCCACATACCCCTGTATAGCCTCCTCTATAATATAACTCACCAGAATGGTACCTTTTTTTTTCTTTAACCAAGGCTGAATCTACATTGATGCATCATAGTCACCTAAGCTATAGTTTACCTTAGGGTTCTGTACATTCTTAGACTTTTGTATATTCTGTAGGTTTGGACAAATGTATAATAACATATATCCATCATTATAGCACTTTAGTATCATACAGAATAATTTCACTGCCCTAAGAATTCTCTGTGCTCTGCCTAGTCGTCTCTCCCTCCCTCCACCCCTGTCAACCACTGATCTTTTTAGTCTCCTAGTTTTCCCATTTTCTGGAATGTCATATAGTTGGGATCATATAGTGTGTAGGCTTTTCAGATTGCCTTCTTTAATTTAATAATATGCCTTTAGGGTTCCTTCATGTCTTTTCTTGGCTTGATCATGTTTTTTTAGTGCTGTATAATAGTCTATCATCTGGAGGTACTACAGTCTATCCATTCAACTACTGAAGGACATCTTGGTTGCTTACAAGTTTTCACAATTATGAATAAAGCTGATATAAACAGCCATGTGCAGGTTTTTCTGTGGACATAAGTTTTCAGGTCCTTTGGGTAAATCCCAAAGAACATGATTGCTGGGTCCTATAATAATGAATGAGTGAATGAAAATAAAGAGAAACTAATGAATTTATTTATAAGGAACCACCAAGGATAGAGTGGCTGTACCATTTTGCATTCACACCAGCAGTGTATGACTTAATGCTCCCACATTCTCACCAGCATTTTTTTGTAGTCAGTGTTTTGGATTTTGGCTATTCCAAAAGGTGTGTAGTGGTACTTCATGATTGTTTTAATTTGTATTTCCCTGATGACATATGATGTGTGGAGCATCTTTTATAGGCTTATTTACTACCCGTATTATCTTTTCTGGTGAAATATCTGTTAAGGGGTTTGGCCCATCTAAAAACTGAGTAGTTTGTGTTCTTATTGTTGAATTTTAAGTATCTTTGTATATTTTGGATATCAGTCTTTTATCAGATGTGTCTTTTGCACGTATTTTCTCTGAATCTGTTACTTATCTTCTAAATCCTTTGATTGCCTTTCACAAAGCAGAAGTTTTAAATTTTTAATTAAATCCAGCTTATCAATGATTTATCTCATGGATTGTGTCTTTGATATTGTACCTAAAAAGGCATCACTGTAGCCAAAGCCATGTAGATTTTCTCCTTTATTATCTTCTAGAAGTTTTATAGTTTTGCGCTTTATATTTAGGTCTGGGATCCATTTTGAGTTAATTTTTAATTTTTGGTGAGAGATGTAAGGTTTGTGTCTAGACTGCTTCCTTTTTTTTGCAAATAGTCGTCCAGTGGTTTCAGCCCCATTTGTAGGAGAGACTAACTTTGCTCCATTGCATTGGCTGTGCTTCTTTGTCAAAGATTAGTTGACTGTATTTATGGTGGACTCTCTATAGTGTTTCAGTAATCTATTTGCCTTTTCTTTTGCCAATATCTTGATTACTGTAATAAGGAACTGTCTTGATAACTGTACCTTTATAGTAAGTCTTAAAGTCAAGTAGCAGCAGTCGTACATCTTGTTCTTTTCCTTCATTATTATGTTGGCTATTTGGTCTTCTGCCTCTTCATAGAAACTTTAAAATAATTGTGCCAATATCTGTAATATAACTTGCTTGGATTTTAATTGGGATTTCATTTGATGTGTAGATTGAGAAAACTGACATATTGAAAACATTGAGTCTTTCCATCCATGAACATGGGATTTTCTCAATTTATTTAGTTTTTCTTTAAAAAAATTTTTTTTAAACTTATGGCCACATCCATGGCATATAGAAATTCCCAGGCCAGTAACTGAATTTGAGCTGCACCTGCAACCTATGCAACAGCTGTGGCAACGCTGGATCCTTTAACTCTATGCTGGGCTGAGGATCGAACCTGTAACTCTGCAGTGACCCGAGCCACTGTAGCCAGATTCTTAATCTACTGTGCTACAGTGGGAACTCCTATTTAGTTTCTCTTTATTTTCATTCATTAGAATTTTATCATTTTCTTCATATAGATCTTATATATATTTTGTTAGATTTATATCCAGGCATTTCATCTTTGGGGTATAAATAGTAATTTTTTTTTTTGGTTTGTTTGTTTTGTTTTGTTTGTCTTTTAGGGCTGTACCGGTGGCATATGGAAGTTCCCGGGCTAGGGGTCCCATCGGAGCTGTAGCTGCCAGCCTACACCACAGCCACAGCAACATGGGATCTGTGCCGTGTCTGAGACCTGTACCACAGCTCACAGCAACACCGGATCCTTAATCCACTGATCAAGGCCAGGGATCGAACCCGCAACCACATGGTTCCCAGTTGGATTTGTTTCTGCTGAGCCATGACGGGAACTCCCAATAGTGTTTTGCTTTTAATATCAATTTCTACATGTTTGGAGTTTTTGTCATGGCTCAGCAGTAACAAACCCGACTAGTATCCATGAGGACATGCGTTCTATCCCTGGCCTCGCTCATTGGATCAAGGATCCAGTGTTGCTGTGAGCTGTAGTATAGGCAGCAGACACGACTCTGATCCCGCATTCCTGTGGCTGTGGCATAGGTTGGCAGCTGCAGCTCTGATTCAACCCCTAGCCTGGGAACTTCCATATGCTGTGGGTGCAGCCCTAAAAAGACAAAGAAAAAATTTCCACGTGTTCATTTATGGTACATATTAACCTTTATCCTGAAAACTTGCTGTGATCACTTATTAGTTCTAGGATTTTTTTTTGTCAATTCTTTCAGTTGTTTTGTTGATTTTCTACATAGAGTACCATGTCTTCTGCAAGCAAAGACAGTTTTATGTCTTCTTTCTAAATCTGTATATCTTTGATTTCCAATTTTTGCCTTACTGCATTAGCAAGGGCTTCCAGTACGATGTTGAAAAGGAGCTGTGAGGAGTTCCTGTCATGGCTCAGTGGAAACGAATCTATTAACCGCGAAGTTGCGGGTTTGATCCCTGGCCTTGCTCATTCAGTGGGTTAAGGATCTGGCATTGTCGTGAGCTGTGGGGTAGTTCGCAGCCACAGCTCAGATCCTGCATTGCTGTGGCTGTGGTGTAGCCTGGCAGCTGTAGCTCCGATTTGACCCCTAGCCTGGAAACCTCTATATGCCGTGGGTGTGGCCCTAAAAAGCAAGAAAAAAGAAAAAAGAAAAGGAGTTGTGAAAAGGGACATCTTTATCTTTTTCTTGAATTACTGGAAAAGATTTGAGCTTCTTGCCAGTATGATGTTAGCTGTATGTTATTTCCAGAGAGTCTTTTATTAAGTTGTTACTAGTTTCATGAAAAGTTTTTTTTTCTTTTTATGGCCACACCTGTGGCATATGGAAGTTCCCAGGCTAGGGGGTCAATTTGGAGCTGCAGCTGCTGGCCACAGCCACAGCAATAGCAACACTGGATCTGAGCTGCATCTGTGACCTGTGCCCCAGCTCGCAACAATGCCAGATCATTAATCCACTGAGTGAGGCCAGGGAGTGAACCCACATCATCACGGGTTCTTAACCTGCTGAGCCACAATAGGAACGCTAGTAAGGTTTTTTTTTTTTAATCATGAACGGGTATGAATTTTTTTCAAATGCTTTTTGTGCATCTATTGGTAAGATCATGTGATTTTTCCTTTTACTCTGTTGATGTTATTAAATGATTTTTTGAATGTGGAACCAGCCTTGTATATCTGGGATAAATCCCACTTTGTCATGGAAAAATTCCTTTGGGATTTAATTTGCTCATATTTTGTTGAGGATTTTTGCATCTATGTTCATGACAGACATTAATCCATACATTTTATTTTAATGTGGGTCTGGTTTGGGTGTTAGGGTAATGCTGGCTTCACAGAATGAGTTAAGAAGTTTTTTTCTGCTTCTGTCCTCTTAAAGAGATTATAGAGAATCTATGTAATTTTGTTTTTAAATGTTTTGTAGAATTCCAAAAAACTACTAGAACTCATCACTGAATTTAGAAAAGTTGCAGCATACAAAATTAACATACAGAAATCCATTGCATTTTTATACACTAGCAACAAACTATCAGAGAAATTAAGAAAACAATTCCATTTACAGTAACATCAAACAGAGCAAAATATCTAGGAATAAATCTAAGGAGGTAAGAGTTCCCTCTATGGCGCAATGAATTAAGGAGGTAAAAGACCTGTATTCGTGTGTGTGTGTGTGTGTGTGTGTGTGTGTGTACACATATGGATATATATATTACTTAGCCATAAGTAATATATAATGTATAATATAGTAATGTATATTATATATAATACTATACTATATATATAACTTATCCATAAAAAAGAATGAAATCTTGCCATTTGCAACCATATATAATATAGTAGTATATGTTATATATAATAATATATAATATAGCAATATATAATATATAGATTATATTTAATATATATACGTTACTTAGCCATAAAAAAGAATTAAATCTTGCAATTTGCAACAACATGGATGGACTTAATATTATGCTAAGTGAAATAAATCGGATGAAAACATACTGTATGATTTCACATATGTGGAATCTAAAAAACAGAACAAATGAACAAACATAAAGCAGGAACAGTTATAAATACTGAGAAAAAACTGGTGGTTGCCAAAGGGGAAGGGTTGGGAGGAGGAGAGAAATAGGTAAGGGAGATAAAGAAGTACAAACCTCCAGTTGCAAAATAAATGAGTCAGAGGTATGAAATGAATGATGTGGGAAATATAGTCAGTAACTATCTAGTATCTCTGTATGGTAACATATCATAATTAGACTTGTGAACATTTTGAAATGTGTAGAAATATTGAGTCACTATGTTGTGTAACAGGAACTAACATAATGTTGTTGGTCAAATATGTCTCAAAAACAAACAAACTCATAGAAAAAGAGATCAGATTTGTGGTTACCAGAGCTGGAGAGTAGGGGGGTGGGAGAATTAGATGAAGGCAGTCCAAAGGTATAATTTTTAGTTATAAGATAAATAAGTACTAGGGATTTAATGTACAACATGATAAATATAACTCACAATGCTGTATGTTATATATGAAAGCTAAGAGAGTAGACCCTAAGAGTTGTTATCACAAGGAAAAACTTTTTTTCTATTCCTTTCATTTTGTATCTGTATGAGATGATGGATGCTCACTAAACTTATTGTGATCATTTCACAACATATGTAACCCAGAGCATTATGCTGTATACCTTAAACTTATACAGTGCTGTATGTCAATTATATCTCAATAAAACTGGAAGAATTTTTTTTTTTTTCTTTTTAGGGCCATGCCTGCAGCACATGGAAGTTCCTGGGCTACGGGTCAAATTGGAGCTGCAGCTGCAGCTGCTGGCTTGCACCACAGCCACAGTCACAGCCACAGCAGATCAAAGCCACGTCTGTGACCTATACCACAGCTCATGGCAACATCGGATTCTTAACCCACTGAGTGGAGCCAGGGATTGAACCCTCATCCTCATGGATACTAGATGGGTTTGTTTCCGCTGAGCCACAACAGGAACTCCCCAGAAAAAAAATGTTTGATAAAATTCAGCAGTGAATCCATTTTGGGCCTGGTGCTTTCTATTTTGGAAGGTTATTAATTTTTGATTCAGGTTTTAAAATAGGTATAGATCTATTTAGACTCTATTTCTTTTCATGTGAGCGTTGGCTGCTTGTATCTTTGAAGGAATCCAGTTTCTTAAATTTGTGGACATAGAGTTGATCATAGTATTTCTTTTATTACTCTTTAGATTTTCATGGGATCTATAGTGATGTCCCTTCTTTCACTTCTTTTTTTTTAAAAAAAAATTGTCTTTTTAGGGCCGCACCTGCAGCATATGGAGGTTACAGGCTAGGGATCGAATCAGAAATGTAACCGCCGGCCTATACCACAGCCACAGCAATGACAGATCCGAGCTGTGTCTGTGACCTACACCACAGCTCATGGCAATGCCAGATACTTAACCCACTGAGCAATGTCAGAGATCGAACCAGCGTCCTCATGGATTCATTTCCCCTGAGCCATGATTGGAACCCCCCTTCTTTCATTTATGTTAATAATTTGTGTCCTCTTTTTTTTTCTTAGTTAGCCTGCTTAATAGGGTTATTAACTTCATTAGTTATTTCAAATACCAGCTTTTCATTTCATATATTTTCTCTATTGATTTCCTGGTTTTTTAAATTTAATTTTATTGGGATATAGTTGACTTAAAATGTTGTATTAGTTTCAGGTATACAGCAAAATGAATCAGTCATACATATAAATATACTCATTCTTTTCTCCCACACAGGTTATTACAAACTATTGAGATTTTCCTGTGCTAGACAGTAGATTCTTGTTAAACATCTATTTTATGCAGTAGTGTGTATATGTTATTCCCACCTTCCCAATTCTTCCCTCCCCTCATCGTTTTCACCTATGGTAACCATAAGATTGGTTTTGATGATTTCCTGTTTTTAATTTAATTGATTTATGCTCTAATTCTTTTTCTTTCTGATATATTTTTTATTCTTATTCACATTATTTGTTTTCACTTCTTGCATAAAATTAAAAGTTAGGAGCTCCTGTCGTGGCACAGCAGAAACAAATCTGACTAGGAACCATGAGGTTGCGGGTTTGATCCCTGGCCTCACTCAGTGCGTTAAGGATCTGGCGTTGCCGTGAGCTGTGTTGTAGGTCGCAGATGCAGCTCAGATCTGATTGCTGTGGTTGTGGCATAGGCTGGCAGCTGTAGCTCCAATTGGACCCCTAGCCTGGGAACCTCCATATGCTGTGAGTGCGGCCCTAAAAAGCAAAACAAACAAACAATAAATTTATAAGTTACAGTCACAATATTATATCCATTTAACTTTAAGTTTAAAGGAGGGTGCATAGTCCAGAAGGATGGAATGGGTAATCAGAATCTTGGTCCTAAATCTTACGGTGTCCAAATTGAGTGAACGGTTCTGGAGCAGAACTTCTCAGAGAGGACGGAAGGTGTCAGAATCTTCTAAAGAACTTTCCTCCCATCTACATTCCTATCTCCATCATTCTAATAATTAAGGGAAAATGATATTAGAGAAAAAGTAAGGCGAATCCAGGAGTGAGATCTCAGGCACTGTCAAGAGAGAAATTTTATTAGTTATATACTTTGTAAGTTTCCTACAAAATTAAAACAAATCAGTAGTTCAGCAAAAACATGGTTATTTCTAGACCTGAAATCTGAAGAAATTTCTTTAATTTCTAGCTTTACTGAGATATGATTGACATATAACATTGTGTAAGCTCAAGGTGCACAATGTGTAGTTTAATACATGTTTATTTTGATTTGCTACATATATATTGTAAAATTATTACTATCAGAGCATTAACTTTCATTGTCACATAATTACCATTTCTTTTTTATTGTGAGACCATTTTAAGATCTACTATCTTAGCAACATTCAAGTACATAGTATAGTATTATTAGCCATAATCGTCATGGTGTACATTTGGTCACCAAAACTTATTCATCTTATACTGAAGTCGGCTCTAATTCTTATTATTTCTTCTGCTTACTTTGGATTTAATTTCCTGTTTTTTTCTAGTTACTTAAGGTAGAAACTTACATTACTGATTTTAGATGTTTCCTCTTTTCTAATATATGTATTGATAGCTATACATTTCCCTCTATGCACTGCTTTGCAGCATCCCACACATTTTGATAAGTTGTGTTTTCATTTTCATTTAAGGTATTTAAAAATTTCTGTTGAGATTTCTCCTTTGACCTATGTGTTATTTAGGACTGTTGTTTAATCTTTACACATTTTGGAATTTTCCCCTTATCTTTCTATCAGTGATTTCTGTGTAAATTCCACTGTGATCTGATAACAGATATGACATGATTTCTATACTTCTAAATTTGTCGAAGTATGTCTTTTGGCTCAGAATGTGGTCTGTCTTGGTGAATGTTCCATATGAATTTGGTAAGAATGGATCTAACAGTCTCTACATTTCAATTATATCCAATTGATTGATGGTATTCTTGCATTCAACTATGTTCTTACTGATTTTGTACCTGCTCTGTTTGTCCATTTCTGAGAGGGGGTGTTGAAATCCTTAACAGTGGTAGTGGATTCATCTATTTCTCCTTGTTTTTCTATCAGTTTTTGTGTGACATAGTTTGTTGCTCTCTTGTTAGGCTCATATATGTTAAAAATTGTTTTCTTGGAGAATTGACCTCTTTATCACTAATGTAATTGTCCTTCTTTATCCCTGATAGTTTTCGTTACATTTAAGTGTGCTCTTTCTGAAATTAAGGTAGCTACTCCTGCTTTCTTGGAGTAGTATTAGCATGGTATATTTTTCTCCATCCATTTACTTTTATTTATTTATTTTATGGTTGCATCCGTGGTATATGGAAGTTCTTGGGTCAGGGATTGAATCTGAGTTGCAGCTGTGACCTATGCTACAGCTGTGGCAATGTTGGATAGTTTAACCCACTGCACTGGGGGCTGCAGATCAAACCTGCATCTCTGTAGCAATCTGAGCTGCTGTAGTTGGGTTTTTTACCCACTGCACCACAGTGGAAACCCCTCCATTCATTTACTTTTAATCTCTATGTGTCTTTATATTTAAAGTGGATTTCTTATAGACAACAAATAGGTCAGGCATTTAAAAAAATCTATTCTGACAGTCTCTGTCTTTTAATTGGTACGCTTAGACCATTGAAATTCAAAATGATGATATAATTGGATTCATATCTACCATATTATATTGTTACTGTTTTCTATTTGTTGTTCTTGTTCTTTTTTTTCCTGTTGTTGTCTTCCACTCTTTTCTGCCTTTTGTGGTTTTAGTTGAGTATTTTACATGATTCCATTTTCTCTCTTTTCTTAGTATATAGGTTATACTTTCATAACCTTTTTTTGGTAGTTCTTATCCTAGAGTTTGCAATGTACATCTACAACTAATCCACGTACACTTTCAAATAACACTATACCACTTCATGAATAGTGTAAGTACCTTATAATATGAAAATACCTCCTTCCCATCCCTTGTATCATTTCTGTCAATTGTTTCATTTTATTCTAAGCATGTGTATATATATACACACACACACACACACTATATATATATATATATACACATATACACACACACACACACACACACACACAGGATCTATATAAATATATATATAAAAATGCACAGATTATCACTTTGTTGCTGTTACTATTTTGAACAAGATGTTATTTGTTAGATCAATTATAAGTTTTTATTTTACCTTCACTTATTCCTTCTTCTATGCTTGCTCTTTATGTACATCCAAGTCTGTCTGTCTGTCTGTCTTTCTTTCTTTTGCCACTCCTGCAGCATTCAGAGGGTCCCAGGCCAGGGATCAAACCTCCGTTTCATGTATATCATTTATCTTCTTTCTAAAGAATTTTTTTTTTTTTTACCATTTCTTGGAAGGCTGGTCTGTTGGCAACAAATCGCCTCAATATTTTTTAAGAAAGTCTTTATTTCTCCTTTACTTTTGAATGACGTTTTCACAGGATACAGAATTCTAATGCTGTTTTTATATCAACACTTTAAATGTTTCACTCCATTCTCTTCTTGCTTGTATGGCTTCTGAGAAGTTGAATATAATTCCTTGTACTTTTTTAGATAAGGTGTTCCCCCCCAACCCCGGCCTTTTTTCAGAATTTTTTCTTTATCTTTGATTTTCTGTAATTTGAAAGTTATGTGCCTAAGTGTAGTTTCTGGTATTTATCCTGCTTGGTGCTCTCTGAGCTTCCTGTGTCTGTGGTTTGGTATTGGACATTAATTTGGGGAAATCCTCAGTCACTATTATTCCAAATATGTCTTTTTTTTTCTTCTGGTGTTCTCTTTACACGTACATCAATCTTATGTAGTTAACTCACAGTACTTTGACATCCTATTCTTTTTTTAAAATTTTTGTTCTCTTCCTTTTTTTGTTTTCAGGAATTCTCTGTCTCATAGATTCTTTCCTCAGCCATGTCAGGTTTATTATAAAGTCCGTCAAATACTATGTTTATTTAGTCTTTTTTTATCTCTAGCATTTCTTTTTTTTTTCTTTTTTGCTTTTTATGGTGGCACCTGCTGCATATGGAGGTTCCCAAGCTAGGAGTCGAATTGGAGCTGCAGCTGCTGGCCTACACCACAGCCACAGCAATACCAGATCCGAGCCGCATTTGCAACCTGCACCACGGCTCACGGCAACACTGGATTAACCCACTGAGGGAGGCCAGGGGTCAAACTGGTGTCCTCATGGATACTAGTCAGATTCTTTTCTGCTGAGCCACAGTGGGAACTCCTTATCTCTAGCATTTCTTTTTGGTTCTTTCTTAGGCTTTCCAGCTCTGTGCTTACATTATCCATCTGTGTACTTTATCCATTAGAGTCCATAGCATATTAATCATAGTTATTTTAAATTACTGACCTGATAATTCCAATATCACTGCCAGGTCTGGTTCTGATGCTTACGCTGTCTCTTCCAGTTGTGTTTTTTGCCTTTTGTATGCCTTGTAATTTTTATTGGAAGCTGGATTTGATGCACTTGGTAGAAGGAGATACTGTAAATAAGGCCTTTAGTAATGTGGTGGCTATGTATAATGGGGAGGGAAAGAGTTCTATGTCCTGTGATTAGCTTTCAGCCTTTTGGCAAGCCTATGCCTCTGAACTGTGAACTTCACATATGTTTCTCAGTTTTTTCTCCCCTCTTAGGTGGTACAGAATGGCTAGAATAGGCTAGGAATGAGTTATTTTTCTTTCCCAGGTCAGTTAGGCCCTGGGGATAACCTAGGAGGTTAGCTTCTGGCTCACTAGTTTCCCTCGAGGGCAGTCCGTGTTAAGAACAGATTGTTCTGGCCTATTTCAAAATGGTTCTTTTTTACCTTCTCCTGCCAAAGCCCAAGGTGATTTTTCTATAATATTTACTATGGGAATGTAGTCAAGTTCCTAGAGACAAATCTGACAGTATTGTGGGTATCCTCCTATAACTGTGTCCCGCTGGAGTTTTAACTCTCAGACTTGTCCACACTGAGCCTCCAGCAGTCTGTTAGCTGCAGTTCTCAATTTTCTGCCCTAGCAGTGATTCCCTTGGTAGTTTTTACTTGTGAGCCTCTCCTGTGCTAAGCCACAACTCCTCGTATTTGCCTGGCTGTCAGTCACCCTAATCTTGAGTAATGATTTGCTCAGTGTCCAAGGAGAGCTGTTGACTTTTAAAAGTCTTTTCAGTTTTTCACTTCATAGGATGGAGTAGTGACTGCCAAGCTCCTTACATGTGGAACCAAAAAAATGGAAGTGTGATTTGATTTTTTTAGCTTGTGTTCCTTACCATCACCCCTGGATAAGAGTAGCTTAATTTTCAGTCAGTGTGTGCTCAGAGGTTTTGCTTAAGCCCCTTGAGCCACTGAGGCTCTTTGCTGATGGATCTGTGTATGCCTTGAGGAATGCTTTCTAGCCCCACATTTCCTTCTGATTGTTCCTGAGTGGGTGTAGCCTAGAACATATGCATATCCTTATGAATGAGTAAGACCCTAGGATTGTTCTTGGCTATCTCTTTCCCTGGTTCTCTCTGTTAAACTTTTGGCTGGTTGGCTATTTCACTTGTTGCTACTATTATCTTGGAACAACCAGTTCCCTCTTAATTGCTCACCAGCAAGATCACCGTTGCTGTTGACTGTGCCCTTAGGAACCTCTCCTTGCTCTGTTCTAAATAAAGTCAGTCCCCTTAAGTAGAAATGCTGAGCTATTTCTCTATATTGCTTGTTTCTGTCCCTGGGCGGAAGCTCTGTGCCACACTGCTGCAGTTTGAGGCAGGATTATGGCAGCTACTCTTGCATTGACACCCCTATGATATGAATGGATGTTGGGGAAATGATAGCCCCTAATTTTGTTAGCATGCTCTCCTAGCCTGCAGCCTCTCCCCAAAGAACCAGCCTGGGTGAAGGTGGTCAGGGTCCCAATGTTCTTGAGCTGTTAAACTTGGGGTAGAGCCCTTACCTTAAGAGTGAGAACTGAGCGGGGAAAGGAAGACCCAGTCCTCTCCTTGTGCTGCCCTTAAAAGCACTCCTGTAACATAGACCTGGGGAGGATAAGATAGGCTGGCAGCCTGCCTCTTCCAAGGTGCATCCATAGCTTAGGGGTCTAGGACCTGGAGGGAGAGGAAATTCCTACTTTCTTTTTTTTTTTTATTTTTTATTTTTTGAATCTTATTTTCTTTATTCTATGGTGATGTTTTATTTTTTTATTTTTATTTTTTATTTTTTGTCTTTTTGCCTTATTTAGGGCCGTACCCGCAGCATATGGAGGTTCCCAGGCTGGGGGTCTAATCAGAGCTGTAGCCGTTGGCCTTCGCCACAGCCACAGCAATGTGGAATCCGAGCCATGTCTGCGACCTACACCACAGCTTACAGCAACCCCAGATCCTTAACCCACTGAGCAAGGTCCGGGATCGAACCCGCAACCTCATGGTTCCTAGTTGGATTCGTTAACCACTGAGCCACGACGGGAACTCCTTCTTTTTGTTTTAAATTGAAGTATAATTAACCTTCAACATTATATCAGTTTCAAGTGTACAACATAGCGATTCAGTATTTTTGTACATCACAAAATTTTCACCATGCTAAGTCTAGTTACCATTTGTCACCATACAAAATTATTGCAATATTATTGACTCTATTCCCTAATGCTGTGTACCCATCCCCATGACTTATTTATTTTAAAACTAGAAGTTTGTACTTTTGATTTCCATCACCTTTTCACTCATCTCTCCTCCTCACTCCAGAATTCCCACTTTCTTGACAGCACTCATCTGGAGCTGCTGTGGATAGGAGTAGGTCATGGCTCAAATGCCACAGACTCACTGTTCTTATTCAGTTTCAGTTGATTTTTTTTAAATAAATGTTTTTCCCTTTGCTATATGTCCTTAGGATAATTTCTGGAGACTTTAAATGATTGTTTGCTTTAATTTTTCCAGGCAAATGATTACTTCATTGGGGAGAGAGGGTACTAGAGCTTCTTAATACCACCGTTGCAGAAGTTCTGTTTTCATTGTTTATTTTTAAAACTGGAAGTAGTATCACATATTTGTCTTTATCTGACTTATTTCACTTAGTATGATAACCTCTAGGTTCATCCATGTTGCTGCAAATGACATTATTTCATTCTTTTTATGGCTAAGTAATATTCTACTATATATGTATACCACATCTTCTTTATCATTCATCTGTCGATGGACATTTAGATTGCTTCCATGTCTTGGCTATTGTAAATAGTGCTGCAATGAACAGTGGGGTGCATGTATGTTATAGTTTTCTTTGGATATATGCCCAAGAGTGGGATTGCTGGGTCATGTGGCAGTTCTATATTTAGTTTTTTAAGGAAACTCCATACTGTCCTACATAGTGGTCATACCAATTTACATTCCCACCAATAGTGTAGTTCCCTTTCTCCATACCTTCTTCAGATATGTGGAACCTAATTTTAAAAATGATATAAAACAGTTTATTTATAAAACGGAAACAAACTCACAGATTTTGAAATCAAATTTAGGGTTCCTAAAGGGGAAACTGTAGGGGAGAGGGATAAATTGAGAGGATATGATTGACACATATACACTACTATATATAGAATAGATAACTAACAAGGACCTACTGTATAGTGCAGGAAGGTCTATTCAGTGTTCTATAATAACTATCTCTATGGGAAAAAAAGAATGGATATATGTACATGTATAACTGATTCACTTAATATAGGCCAGCATTATATCTTTGTTATAAAGCTGAAAACTCAGTTTGGTAGTTCTGAGTATTTTAGAGTTTTTTAGAAGGAATATTTCAAAGTAATGCCTTCAATTTAGTTCAGATCACCAAAATTTTATTGACATCCTCCTTTGGAATACCAATTTTACGGTGAGTGATCTTTGTTTTGCTTTATAGGTTTTAGGTTTTGAAACCCTGAGGCTCATATTAATACATTATTTGTGGTTATCAGAATGTCCCATAGATAATATGGTATGGTAATTAAAGCAGAGAACTGAAAGTTAGATTTCTTTTCTCCCCAAGCCCTTGCTCTCATTTTCAGTACCAATCTAGGAAATTATTAGAAATCACTTAACTGCTAAATTGGTTCATTCATCTGCAAAATGGAACTAATATTGTGTGTCACAAGGGTGTTGTGAAGCTTAATAAATATTGCTGAAGCTTTTGTTCCCAGGAAAACTCCTGTATTTTTTAATTTTAAAATCATATTTTTCTTACACTTTAAAATGTCGCATTAAGGACTTGTACACACATATAAAATAGTTTAGGAGTTCCTGTCGTGGCATAGTGGAAATGAATCCAACCAGGAACCGTGAGGTTGAGGGTTCAATCCTTGGCCTTGCTCAGTGGGTTAAGGGTCCTGCGTTACCGTAAGCTGTGGTGTAGGTCACAGACATGGCTCGGATCCTGTGTTGCTGTGGCTACGGCGTAGGCCAGTGGCTACAGCTCCAATTCATCTCCTAGCCTGAGAACCTCCACATGCCGCGGGTGCGGCCCTAAAAAGCAAAAAAAAAAAAAAGTTTAATAAAGTTTAATAAATAAATAAATATATATATATATATATAGCCAAATGGAAATGAGCAATAATATAATCACAGTGTTGAGTTTTTGGATATATATATCCTAAAGAAATTGTGTTGTTTCTGAAGTTACAAAATATTGCTTTACTTTCATTTTACTTTACAATTGATTTTTATGTATTAATTGGCTAATAATCTGTGGTAGTGCAAAATAGAAAAGATGCAATTAAGTACAATCATACCATGTCTTCTTATTAATGTGTAATCTTGAAAAAATACATTTAAGTTGTAATGAATATATATGTACATATATGTATTTTTTTCTTTTTTAATGATAGCCAGAGCTACGATATTGGGAAGTTGGATAAGAGTTCTGTTGAGCCAGAAATGCTGGTAAGGATCATGTTAAATATTGCAGAAGTAGGTTGAAGAAATATAGTTTATGTTATTGTAATAAAATTATAATAGTTTATCCCTTAATTTGTGGGTAGGTTATCCACATTATTTAATATCTCATTGCGTTAGTTTCTGTAAAATTGATATATAATCTACCCTCCAGGTGGATTCCTGTATCTATGAGTTAAAACATGTAAAGTACTTAGGACAGTGTTTGACATATTATATAAGTTTTAGCTTTTATTATTGCATGTTCAAAAATTCTAGGTTGTTTGTTTTGTTTGTTTGTTTATCTTTTTAGGGCCGCATGCAGATAGAGCATACTTGGTATGGAAGTTAATTTTAATATTTAATCAAGTAAAATGTGAATATGTAAATAAAACTTATATAAAACTAATTTAATACCTGCCGTAGCAAAATTGAATTTTTTTTAAATATCCATCTCTACTTTTTACCATTATCATGGTATATCAGTCAAGATGTAACTGAGGAGTTCCCATTATGGCCCAGTGGTATCAAACCCGACTAGTATCCATAAGGACGTGGGTTCATTTCCTGGCCTCAGTCAGTGGATTGGGGATCTGGCATTGCTGCAGTGTAGGTCGCAGATGCAGCTCAGATCTGGTGTGACTGTGGTTGTGTAGTAGGCTGACAGCTATTAGAAATCATACAGTATGTACAGTTTGGCTTCTTTTGCTTAACATAATAGTTTGCGATTCATCCATCTTTCTGAATATTTGACCCTTTTGCTATTACAAAATAGCTGTTTCTTAGAGATGCCATATTTACTCCATCAGAGTCCTCTAGGGGAGTTTATAAGTTGAAAGTTGCTCCACAATAATAATAATGATATTAAGTACATTATATCCATCTTTGTTTTAAAATTAAAAAACTCAAAGGTATGACACCCTAAATGTTATTTTGCTAAGATTAATGGCTCTAATATGCTTGACATTATTTTTTAGGTTTAAAAGACCACATTTGCCTGGTTCTTCTGCCCTCATCATACTCAGAGGCAGAATCTTCATTGAAGACATAGGCCTCCTTTCAAAATGTGAATCTGTAGTTAAATATGTTTGTGCTGGAAAAACTGACTTATTAATTTTAAAACTTGATTGACTTGGGAGAAATCTCTATAGGAAAGTATATCTGTTCCTACTGAAATGATGGTATAGGTGATCTTGGTCCAACTGATTAATCTCAACTAGGCTATAAAATCTTTGATTTTTTTGTTTGTTTTGTTTTGTTTTTTAGGGCCACACCCACAGCATATGGAGATTCCCAGGCAAGGGATCTAATCAGAGCTGTAGCCGCCGGCCTACGCCACAGACATAGCAATGCCAAATCCAAGCCGTGTCTGCAACCTACACCACAGCTCACAGCAACACCGGATTGTTAAACCCACTGAGCAAGGTCAGGGATTGAACCCGCAACCTCATGGTTCCTAGTTGGATTTGTTAACCGCTGCACCACGGCGGGAACTCCAAAGGCTATAAAGTCTTTGAGAGAAGGATTATATATTTCTATTTCTTTCTTTTGATGGCGGCAGGAGGTGGTGAGATGATTACATTAAATATTGCTGTGTTTGAATTTCCTTACTTTTTAAAGTGGAGATGATAAAGTACTTTTACATGTTTTCGTGTTAAATGTTTAAAAAATAAAAATAATTACATTAACACAATTATGTTAAATTTAAATAACCTATGAAATTCTCAGACGGTTATTTGTTATGAGTAGCATAATGATGAGACACATCCCAAGACTGTGGTTGCTTAAGGAAGTACTTTTTCAAACTGATAACTTATGTTTTAGAAGTACCTGTCACTGTGTACATGCTAGTCAGCTGTTACACTGCAATTTAACCTTCAGCTGTGTGGTATTTTTTTTTTTTCTATTTTCAATTATAGGCTAAAGTTCTGCGGTTACTAGCCACTACTTATTTGGATTGGGACGACAGAGCATATTATGATAAGGCTCTCCATGCTATAAACCTTGCAAACAAGGTATAAGAGGTTTTTACTTTTGAATACTAGCTTAATAAAAATTTGAAAGGTTTGATTCACATTTTGAAATCCAGTGTAGACATTTGCTCCAGTATTCCTGTTTTTTTTAGTTAATTAATAATTTTTTTGGCTACAGCCATGATACATAGAAAGTTCCTGGGCCAGGGATCAAACCTGCACCATAGCAGTGACCCAAGCCACTGCAGTGGCAACGCCAAATCCTTAACCCACTGCACCACAAGGGAATTCCACTGTTTTGTTTTTTATACAAAAGATTGTTACATTCTCCTCTGCAGCACCAAAAGGAAATATAAAACATACCTTTGTTTGTCATTTGTTTGTTTTTGGCCATATTCATGGCATGTGAAGTTCCTGGGGCGGAGATGAAACCTGAGCCACAGCAGTGACATCACAGAATCCTTAACCACTAGGCCACCAGGGAACTCCAAAATATACCTTTTTGACAGCAGATTTTTTGGGGGGTGTGTGCTTTAAAAGATTTATTGTTGGGGGAATTCCCATTGTGGCTCAGTGAGTTAAGAACCCGACTAGTATCCATGAGGATGTGGGTTCAATCCCTGGCCTCATTTAGTGGGTTAAGTATCTGGTGTTGCTGCAAGCTACAGCGTAGTTTGCAGATATGGCTAGGATCTGTTGTTGCTGTGGTTGTGGTGTAGGCTGGCAGCTGCAGCTCTGATTCGACTCTTAGCCTGGGAACTTCCATATGCTGTGGGTATGGCCCTAAGAAAAAGAAAAATTAAATTAAAGCTTTATTTCTGAAGTATAGTTGATTTATAATGTGGTAATTTCTGTTATACAGCAAAGGAATTCTGTTATACATGTACACACAGGCATTCACTTTCAGATTCTTTTCTGACATAGGTTGTCACAGAAAATGGAGTAGAGTTCTCTGTGCTATACAACAGGTCACTATTGTCCAATCATTCCATATACCCTCAGTGTGCATATGCCAATCCCAAACACCTAGTCCCCCCCTGCCACTATCCCCTTTGGTAACCGTAAGTTTTTCAAAGTCTGGGAGTCTGTTTTTTGTCCTGCAGATAAGTTCATTTGTATCCTTTTTTTAAGATTCCACATATGAGTGATATCTTACAGTGTTTGTCTTTCACTATCTAACTTCACTTAGTATGATAATCTTTAGGTACATCCATGTTGCTACTAATGGCATTATTTCATTCTTTTTAATGGCTTATTAATATTCCATTGTATACATATACCATGTCCTTATACTTTATCCATTCCTCTGTCAGTGGACATTTAGTTTGCTTCCATGTCTTGGCTATTGTAAATAGTGCTGCAGTGAACACTGGGGTGCATGTATGTTTTTGAATTATGGTTTTCTCTGGATAGATGCCCAAGAGTGCGATTGCTGGATCATATGGCAGTTCTGTTTTTAGCTTTTTGAAGAAACTATAGTGTTTTCCATAGTGGTTGTACCAATTTATATTCCCACCAACAGTGTAAGAGGGTTCTCTTTTCTCTGCACCTTCTCCAGTATTTATTGTTTGTAGACTTTTTTGATGATGGCCATTCTGGCCGGTGTAAGGTAGCACTTCTCTAATAATTAGCAATGTGGAGCGTCTTTTCATGTGTTTTTTGGCCATATATCTCCTTTGGAAAAATGTCTATTTAGATCCTCTGCCCATTTTTTGAATGGGTTGTTGGGTTTTTTGATAGTGAGCTGCATGAGTTGTTTGTGTATTTTGGAGATTAATCCCTTGTCAGTTGCTTCATTTGCAAATATTTTCTCCCATTCTGTGGATTGCCTTTTTGTTTCATTTTTTTGTTTCCTTTGCTGTGCAAAAACTTTTAAGTTTAATTAAATCCCATTTAAAAAATTTTTGTTTTTATTTTCATTATTCTCAGCAGTGAATCTGAAAAGGTATTACTGTGACTTATGTCAGAGAGTGTTCTGCCTGTGTTTTCCTTTAAGGGTTTTATAGTATCCAGCATTATATTTAGGTCTTTAATCCATTTTGAATTTATTTTTGTATGTTGTGTGAGAGAATGTTCTAATTTCATTGATTTTCATGCCACTGTCCAGTTTTCCAGCACAGCACCACTTGCTGAAGAGGCTATCTTTTCTCCATTATATATTCTCGCCTCCTTTGTTATAGATTAGTTGACCATAGGAGTGTAGGTTTATTTCTGGGCTTTCTATACTGTTCCATTGATCTATATTTCTGTTTTTGTGTTAGTACCATACTGTTTTGATAACTGTAGCTTTGTAGTATAATCTGAAGTCAGGGAGCCTGGTTCCTCTAGTTCCATTTTTCTTTCTCAGGATTGTTTTGGTTATTCGGCATCCTTTGTGTTTCCATAAAAATTAAAAAAAAATTTTGTTCTAGTTCTGTGAAAAATGCCATTGGTAATTTAATAGGGATTGCACTGAATATGTATGTTGCCTTGGGTATTATAGTCATTTTGACAATATTGATTTTTCCAATCCAAGAAGGAAAAAATAATATATACCTGTTTTTTGTTTGTTTGTTTTTGGCCACACCTGTGGCATGTGAAGTTCCTGGGCCAGAGATCAAACCCAAGCTACAGCAGTGACAACACTGAATCCTTAACCACTAGGCCACCAGCGAACTCCAAAATATACCTTTCTCACAATAAATATTTTCGAAAAAAGATTTTTGCACAGAAAAGAAAGAGTTCTCTACTGTTAGTTTTTAGAATAGAGAAGGAAAAGATAATAGAATAGGCAGATAATGGATTTAGTTTAAAAATCATCGGTGGTTCACTTTCAGGTTTTACATATATATATATATATATATATATATATATATATATATATATGTATATATACACACACACACATATCATACATATATACGTACATATTATACATAACTCTACACTCCTGGACAAGGACCACTGATAGGCTTATGACTGTTTAAAAAGAGATTCAATGAAGATCAATGTGTTTTACTGTATAAAGCAATTAAATATACTGATGTATTTTTATTTAATTTTTTATCATTTTTTTATTTTTATTTTTTGGCCATGTGCATGGCATATGGAAATTCCTGGGCCAGAGATCAGGCCCAAGCTGCAGCAGTAACGAAGCCATAGCAGTGAAAACACTGAGTCCTTAACTGCTAGGCCACCAGGAAACTCCCTACTGATAAATTTTTAAAAAAATTATAGTTGATTTCCAGTGCTGTGCCAATTTCTGTTATATAGCAAAGTGATCAAGTCAGACATATATGTACATTCTTTTTCTCATATTATCTTCCATCATGGTCTATCCCAAGAGATTGGATATAATTCCCTGTGCTACACAGAGGACCTCATTGCTTATCCAGTCTAAATATAATAGTTTGCATCTAATAGCCCTCAAACTTCCAGTCCATCTCACTCTGTCTCCACTCCCCCTTGGCAACTAAACTCTGTTTCCTATGTCTGTGAGTCTGTTTTGTAGATAGGTTCATTCATGCCACGTTTTAGATTCCACATATAAATGATATCATGTGGTATTTTTCTTTTTTTCTGACTTACTTCACTTAGTATGATAATCTCTAGTTGCATCCATGTTGCTGCAAATGGTATTATTTTATTCTTTTTTATGGCTGAATGGTATTCCATTGTATATATGTACCACATCTTTTTTTTTTTTTTTGTCTTTTTGTCTTTTTGTCATTTTAGGGCCGCACTCGCAGCATGTGGAGGTTCCCAGGCTAGGGGTCTAATAGGAGCTATAGCTGCTGGCCTACGCCACAGCCACAGCAACGCAGGATCTGAGCCATGTCTGTGACCTACAGCACAGCTCACGGCAACGCCAGATCCTTAACCCACTGAGCAAGGTCAGGTATCGAACTCGCAACTCATGGTTCCCAGTTGGATTTGTTTCTGCTGAGCCACTATGGGAACTCCTGTACCACATCTTCTTAATCCATCTTACTGATACATTTTTTGAAAGATTTTTTTTAACAAGATGGGAAGCATGAAAATGAATAGTTCAATTAACCGGAATACTAAGTTGCCAAAACAGGCCCTTTACTTGAATTATATTTTCCTGAAATTTATGTCACATGGATGGAGTTATTTAATGCTGAAAACCTTTTTTAATATTAAAATTTTAATTGAAAAATATTAATATATTGAACATTTTCAAAAGTTACATGTTTTTTTTTCATTTGCTAAGATGTATTCCAAATAAAAAAATGGCATCCAAGACATAGAGTATAGACCTGTGGTTGCCAAAGGGGAGTAAAGGTGAAGGAGGGAAGAATTGGAGGTTTGGGATTAGCAGGTCCAAATCAGCATATATAGGGTGGATAAACAGGTTCTACTGTATAGCACAATATCGTGTGATAAACCATAATGGAAAAGAATATGAAAAAAAATCTACATATATATGTGTGTGTTTAAGTGAGTCACTTTGCTGTATAGCAGAAATTAACATTGTAAATCAACTATATTTCAATAAAATTTTTAAGAAACTGGGTCCAGGGCAACTGAGAAGGTTACATAATAACTGTATGGCTTTTTGTCAGCATGTCTCTTTGTTCACTGGATGCAAAAGTTACAGTTTTTATAATAATTGCTCATCGGCATTGTTCCTGACGCATTACATTTAATAGCCTAATTACTGATCCTGGACATAGCTGAATTAGGTGCATTAGGATTTCAGTGGCAATATACACTTAAAAAATAACTTCAAGCCTATAGAAAAACTGAAAGAATAAGAATAGTTCAAAGACACCTATGTAGGAGTTCCCACTGTGGCTCAATGGAAACAAATCTGACTAGTATCCATATCTAAGATCAGATATCACATCTGTGTGACATGTCTTTTTAGTTTCTTATAATCTGGAACATTTCTGTAGCCTTTCTTTGACTTTTTTGTCACTGATATTTTGGAAGAATGCTGTAGCTACCCACCTTGTTTTAAATGAAAATTCTTATTTAAGATTTATCTGTTGTTTCCTCATGATTAGACTCAAGTTATGCATTTGTGACCGGAATACTGCCTAAGTGATGTTGTATCCCTTCTCAGGGCATCACATTTGGAGGCCGATGATGTCTATCTGCTCCTCATTGGTGACGTTAATATTGATCATCTGTTCAAAAGTATTACCCAGTATGCTCACTGCATATTAACCGTTTTCCTTTTTGTAACTAATAAACACTTTAAAATTATGCATATACCCTACTTTTCATTAAAATTTTCCTTAAGAATTAGTATTCTTGCCTGAACCAGTCTTAATTATGATGGTTGCCAAATTGTCATTTTCTAACTTTAGCACTCCTTCACATTTACCTTCAGCATTCTACTATAAGCAAGAGCTCTCGCTTCTCCCATTTAATATTGATTGATTGATTCAATCACTCATTCTTTCATTTATTATTAGTATGGGTTTGTGTATTCTAATTTTCCACTGACTTATTACTCATTATTCTTATCTTTTTAACAGTTTTATTGAAGTATAATTAACATATGATAAACTGCCCATATTTAAAGTATACAATTTAATGAGTTTTTTGACATATATATAATCAGTGAAAGTCACCACGATCAAGATACTGAATATGTACGTCATTCCTCAAAATTTCATCACACCTTTTTGTAAGCCCTCTTTCCCAGTCTTCCCTAGCTAACAGATGATCTGCTTTCATAGATTACTTTGCATTTTCTGGAGGTTTATACAAATGGAATCGTAGGGAATATATTCTAGTTTTGTATGTATTCTTTTATTCAGCATTCAGCATAATTATTTTGAAATTCATTCATGTTGTATTATATGTAATGTATTCCCATGGTTCAGTAATATCTCATTGTATGGGTATACCACATTTGCTCTGAAATCTATTTTGTCTTTTATTGATAGAGTTAACTTTAGCTTTCTTTTGACTAGTGTTAGTGTGGTGTATCTTGTTCTATCCTTTCTTGTATTTATGTCTTTATGTTTCAGTGTATCTCTTGTAAGCTGAATATAGTTGTCTTTCTCTTTTTATCCAATCTTAATAACTAAATAGCCCAACAATTGTATACCTAGACATTTATCTCAGGAAAATGAAAACTCACATCCACACAAAAACCTATACACAAATATTCATGATAACTTTATTCATAATAGACAAAATCTGAAAATAACCAATATTTATTTCCTTTAATAGGTGAGCAGTTAAACTAACTATGATACATCTACACCATGCACCACTCAGCAATGAACCAATGGCAATTTGCTGTTTTTGATGTATTATAGTAATGCAGCAGGTAACCATTAGAGGAAAGTTGGTAAAGGTACATGGGACTTCTTTGTACTATTTTTTCGGGGAGGGAGGAGGTGTTTAAAATTTTCTTCTGAATCCTAATCATTATTGCTTTTATTTTATTACTTTTTTTTTTCTTGCTGAAGTGAGTCAATCTTTTTGCTGGTGGAGGGTCTTTGCCTTGATGTTGATGGCTACTGACTGATCAGGGTACTAAAGGTTGAGGTGGCTGTGGCAGTTTCTTTTTTTTCTTTTTTGCTGCCCCGTGACATCTGGAGTTGCCATGCCAGGGATTGGATATGAGCCACAGTTGCTACATTGCAGCTGTGGCAACTCTGGATCCTTTAACCCACTCTGCCAAGCCAGGGATCAAGCCTGCGTCCTGGCACTGCAGAAATACTGATCCTGCTGTGCCACAGTGAGATTTCCTATGGTTTCTTATAATAAAACAAGAAAGAAGTTTGTCACATCAGTTAACTCTTCCACAAATGATTTCTCTTTAGCATGCAATACTACTTTGATAGCATTTTACCCACAGTAAAACTTCTTTCAAAATTGGAGTCAGTGCTCTCAATTTATGAACTAAGTTTAATATTCTAAATCCTTTTTGGGAGTTCCTGTCATGGTTCAGCAGTAACGAACCCAACTAGGATCCATGATGATGTGGGTTCTATCCCTGGCCTTGCTCAGTGGGTTAAGGATCTGGCATTGCCGTGAGCTGCGGCATAGGTCGCAGACGCGGCTCAGATCTTGCATTGCTCTGGCTGTAGCGTAGACTGTCAGCCATAGCTCCGATTGGACCCCTAGCCTGGGAACTTCTGTATGCCATGGGTGTGGCCCTAAAATACAAAATAAAAAAATAAATCCTTTGTTGTCATTTCCACAGTCTTCACACATCTTTACCAGGAGTATATGAGGAGTATATTCCTTGTCAAGAAACCACCTCCTTTGCTCATCCATAAGAAGCAACTCCTCATTCATTAAAGTTTTATCATGAGATATTAGCAATTTAGTCACATCTTTAGCTTCTACTTCTAATTCTAGTTCTCTTGCTCTTTCCACCACATCTGCAGTTACTTCCTCCACTGAAGTAAGTCTTGAACTCCTCAGAGTCATCCATGAGGGTTGGAATCAACTTCTACCAAACTCCTGTTAATGTTAATATTTTGACCTTTCACTACGAATTACAAAAGTTCATAATGGTATTTAGAATGGTGAATCTTTTCCAGATTTTCGACTTACCTTGCCCAGGAATCACTATCTATGCAAGTATATTGTTACAAAATATCTCTCTTAAGTAATAAGACTTGAAAGTAAAAATTGCTTCTTGATCCGTAGGCTGCAGAATGGATATTGTATTAGCAAGCTTGAAAACAACATTAATCTAGTTGTAAATCTCCACAACTTTATTGAGTGACCAGGTGCATTGTCAATGAGCAGTAATATTTTGAGAGGGATTTTTTTTTATTTTCTGGGCAGTAGGCCTCAACGATGGGTTTAAAATATTCAGTAGAGCATGTCGTGAACAAATGTTCTATCCTCCAGGCTTCATTGTTCCATTTATAGAGCACCAGGAAGAGTAGATTTAGCATAATTTTTAAGGGCCCTCGGATTTTAGGAATGGTAAGTGAACATTGGTTTCAACTGAAAGTTACTAGCTACATTAGCCCCTAACAAGAGAATCAGCATGCCTTTGAAGCCAGACATTCACTTCTCTCTAGCTAAGAAAGTCCTAGATGGTGTCTTCTTCCATTAGAAGGCCGTTTTGTCTATTGTGAAAAATCTGTTGTTGAGTTTAGCCGCTTTCATTAATTATCTTAGCTAGATATTCTGGATAACTTGCTGCAGCTGTTACATCAGCAATACTGCTTCACTTTACACTTTTATGTTAAGGAGACAGCATATTTCCTTAAACCTCATGAACTAACCTCTACTAGCTTCAAATTTCCTTCTGCAGCTTCCTCACCTCTTTCAGCCTTCTTAGAATTGAAGAGAGGGCCTTGCTCTTGATTAGGCTTTGGCTTAAGGGACTGTTGTGGCTGGCTTGATCTTCTATCGAGAGCACTAACATTTTCTCTGTCAGTAATAAAGCTGTTTTGCTTTATCATTCCTGTGTTCACTGGAGCAGCACTTTTAATTTCCTTCAAGAGTTTTCCTTTGCATTCACAACTTGGCTAACCATTTAGCATAAAAGGCCTAGATTTCACCTTATCTTGGCCTTCAGCATGCCCTCCTCACTAAGCTTAATCATTTCTAGCTTTTGATTTAAAATGAGAGACATACAACCCTTCATTTAAACACTTAGAGGCCATTGTAGGGTCATTAATTGGCCTAATTCCAATATTGTTGTGTCTCAGGGAATAGGGAGGTCCAAGGAGAGGGAGAGAGATGGGAAGGATAGCCATTTAGTGGAGCAGCCAAACACAGACAACATGTATTAAGTTTGCCATCTTATATGGACATGGTTCATGGCACCCCAAAACAATTAGAGTAGTAACATCAAAGATCACTGGTCACGGATCAGCATAAAAAATACAACAATAATAATAAAAGTTTGAAATACTCTGAGAATTGCCAAAACGTGACACAGAGACACAAGTGAGAGAATGTTGTTGGAAAAATAGTACTGACAGAGGTGCTCAACTCAGGGTTACCACAAACCTTCAGCTTGTAAAACAAAACAAAACAAAACAGCAAAATACAATATCTGCAAAGTACAATACAGTAAAGTGCAATAACATGAGATATTCCAGTACTTGGAAACAATTTGATCCTGCTGTTAGTAGTATGCCTATCTCTTGCTCAGTATGAAATTTTTCCTCCTATACTTTGTAATTTGGGATTGTTAGTTTATCTTTAGTGTTAATCTTTTAGAATCCTATACAACCTGGATTGAGGGCATGGCCCTACATCTGTTTGCTTTAGCCAGATGTCCAAGAGGTATCACTGTTTTGGCTCCTTTTATTTTGACTTTTCAGTTTTATAGTTCTTAGGCAACACAAGTAGTATAAATTTGAACTCCATACTATGTGAGGTTAGAGCCTATTTTAAAAAATTCTCCAGACCCCCTTCTCCTCGCCAAAAAAAATCGTTCGGTCAAAAATTTCTTTTTGGCCTCATTCAGAGAATTGGCAGAAGGTAAACAAACTTCCTATACCATCTTAGAGAAAAAAAAAACCCTAACAGTAAAACTCCCCATTCCCATACAATCCACTTCTTTATCTTTTCATGACTCACTACAATCTTTCTGCTTTTGTTTATTTTTAAGAGTCCTCAGTTTGTTGCTTTATACATCTTGTTTAGAGTTTTAGTTGTAATTAGTGGAGGATATTGGCTATTGTTGTCATGCTCCATCTTAGCTGGAACTGGAACTAATAGTAATATTTTATTTTTTATGTTTTTAAATTTCTGTTTATTTTTTCCAACTATACCCTAATAGTAATATTTTTAAAACTCACTTTGAGGAGAAATTAAAACTTGGTCACTTTATATTATTCCACAAAATTGTTTTTGAAAATTTATTTGTACAGTGAAACTGTATAGGAAGTTTGTTTACCTTCTTAGATAGGACAGCAAAAGCACAAGCCAAAAGGAAAATTAGATGATATTGGACTTGATTAAAATTTAAAAATTTGCTTCAAATAAAACCATCATGAGGAGTTCCCATCATAGCTCAGTGGTAACAAACCTGACTAGTATCCGTGAGGACACAGGTTCAATCCCTGGCTTCACTCAGTGGATTGAGGATCCAGCATTGCTGTGAGCTATGGTGTAGGTTGCAGACGTGGCTTGGATCCCACGTGCATTGCTATGGCGGTGGTGTAGGCCAGCAGCTACAGCTCTGATTTGACCCTAGCCTGGGAACTTCCATATGCCGCGGGTGCAGCTCTTAAAAGACACACACACGAAAAAACCCCCAAAAACATCATGAAAGTAAAAATGCAATCTATGAGATCCTCCCAGAAGAATAGGAGAAAATATTTGCAAGTTATATATTTGATAAGTATTTACTATGTAGGGTATATTAAAAATGCTCTTCTCAATAGTGAGAAGACAAAAAACCCAATTAAAAATGAGCAAAGGATTTGAAAAGGCATTTCTCCAAAGAAGGTATACCATGGGCATAATAAACACATGAAAAGATTCTCAATATCTTTAATTATCAGGGAAATGCAAATCAGAAGCACAGTGAGGAATCACTTCACACCCATGATTTTTAAAAAATGGACAAAAAACTTATTGGAGTGAATGTGGAATAATAAGAACCTTTATACACTGCTGATGGGAATATTAAATGGTACAACCAGTTTGGAAAACAGTTTGACAGTTCCTTTAAAAGTTAAATGTAGAGTTACTATATGATCCAAACATTCTACTCCTCTAAGTATATTCTCAAGAGAATTGAAACCATGTACACATAAAAATTCGTGCTTGAATGTTTATAGCAGCATTATTTACAATAACCAAAAGATGGAAACAGCCCAAATGTTCAACAGTTGATGAACAGATAAACAAATGTGGTATATCCACACAGTAGAATATTATTCAGGCATAAAATAAACAAATTACTGATACTTGCTACAACAGTAATGAACTTTGAAAACACTATGTTAATTGAAGGAAACCAATCACGAAAGAATGTATATTGTATCATTCCATTTATATGAAATGTCCAAAATAAGCAAATATATGGAGACAGAAAGTAGAATAGTGTTGGCATGGGGCTTGGGGTGAGGTGGCACTGGGGGGAATAGAGAATGACTACTAAAGTGTACAAGGTTTCTTTTTCTGATGATGAAAATATTCTAAAACTGATAAGCAGATTTGTTTATATATTAAAAAACATTGAGTTGTATACTTTAAATGGGTGAATTGTAAGGTATATGAATTATAGCTCATTAAAGCTATTACCCTCCAAAAACATCTTGCAACATATTTCTTTTTTTACCTAAGAGATGATATTTGAAGCCTAGAAAATTGGTAAAATTCCTGAAGCAGAGTGTAGAAAAAGGAAAATTTAGTTTTATAGAAGCTGAACCTTAGGAAAGACTCACAGTGAAGTGCTAGGAGGATAAAAAGAATACCTAAAACTAGGTAAAATATCCACTAGGTAGACAAAAACTTAGAAGTCCAATAATTCCAAGTGTTGACAAGGACGTGGAACACTGGAAATTGTCATCTGCAACTGATGTCAGTGTGAAGTGGTATCCCAGTTTGGAATTGGAAGTATGAATCCTCCTGCTTTGTTCTACTTCAAGATTGTTTTGGCATTTCTTGCACTTTCATGTGAATTTTGGTATCAGCCTGTCAATTTCTGCAAAGAAGGCAGCTGGGAATTTGATTTCACTGAATCTGTAGATCAATTGGGAGGATTATTGCTATCTTAACAATGTCTTTTTTTTTTTTTTTTGTCTTTTGTCATTTTAGGGCTGCACCTGCGGCATGTGGAAGTTCCCAGGCTAGGGGTCCAATTGGAGGTACAGCTGCTGCGCCTATGCCACAGCCACAGCAACGCAGGATCCGAGTCGTGTCTGTGACCTACACCACAGCTCACGGCAACTCCAGATCCTTAACCCACTGAACAAGACCAGGGATCGAACCCGCAACCTCATGGTTCCTAGTCAGATTCGTTTCCGCTGTGCCGTGACGGGAACTCCAACAATAAGTCTTTCAATTCAGGAACATGGGGTATATTTTTGTTTATTTAAGTCTTTAATTTCTTTCAATAATGTTTTATAATTTTCAGTAGATCAGTCTTACCCTTATTTTATTAAATATATTCCCATGTATTTTATTCTTTTTGATGCTATTATAAGTGGAATTATTTTCTTAACTTCGCCTTTGAATTGTTCATTGCTAGTATATGGAGTATATCATGACATATTCCAACATGCCCTTTAGGAAAGGTGGCAATGTAATAAATTATAATTTACAGTCTTCATTTATTCTTTGTACTGATACCATCTTTATTTGCAAGTACTTTTAATACCAGTGGTTGTTTACTTTTCCTAACTTTCCATTCTTAAGGCATCTCATACATGAATAGCTATCATTATTTGAGTGCATGAAGTTAATGAATACAGTGTTCATGTAGAAGTTAATTGACACTGTAGAGAGGAAAGTTCTATTCTGTGAGCCTAGACTGCACTTTTAATCATAGCCAGCTGTTTTAAGACGTTTAAGATGTTTTAAGATATACCCTGTCAGGCAAAAGTAGAACCAGGCAAGAGATGCAAACTATTATGTTTAGAATGGATAATCAATGAGGTACTACTGTACAGCACAGGGAACTATATCCAATCTCTTGAGGAAGAATATGATAGAAGGTATGAGAAAAAGAATGTATATTTATATATGACTGGGTCACCATGCTGTACAGCAGAAATTGATACAACACTGTAAATCAACTATATTCTAATAAAAAAATTAAAAAAGAGAACATAGATTAACAAGGCCTTGGAAAAACCATTCAGAGTACCTTGTTGTTAATAGTAAATATGATAGCCATATCCTATAGGAAAAAAAATATGTTTTCTATTTCATTCAACCATTGTTTGCAAAGGACCTTAGCTGTTATTAAAGTCTTGAAAGAAAACATACCTAATTGATGTTTGGGGTTTTGCTTACTGAGACAAAAATATGGCCTTACATTCTCATAGTTTAAGTACTGACCTTGCCATTAAATACTTGCCACTCAATAGCAATGTTTACATGTTATTTTCCTTGTACTATTTCATTTAGATTGATAAAATATCAAAAAATCCTCAGAAATAGACTGGATGTTATGATTTGATCTTTTATAATTCTGATTTCCTTTGGTCATGAGTCATCCTGCTGTTTGACTAAAGTAGGCAATTACCTGAAAATTGTCTTTTTACATTTTACAATTTTAATATCATTATGATTTCTTTGTTTAAAATAGGAACATTTAAGTCCAGCGGGGCTTTTCTTAAGGATGGAAATCCTCTTGAAGGGCGAAACACCTAATGGAGAACTTCATGAAGGTAAGTACCATCTGTGTGTGTGAACCGTACACAGTTTTGAAATAGTGCCATCAATTTGTTGAATATAAGATATTTTGTAGTATACTAACAATAGGCATAATTTGATGGTGATTGAGAAGGAAATTGAGCATATAAGAAAGGGAAAAGATTGTCAGGAAGAAAAGGAGAAGGAAGAGAGAATATTAACAAATTTAATAGCTAGTAAAACAGAGCTGAATAAAAGCTATTAGTTTTCTTTTAGTCAGGCAGAAAATCGGAGCTTCCCAAGCCTTCTGAAGTTGTCTACCACTATGAAGAAAGATAATAACCTATTGCTAGACAAAGCCTTGGTAATTCCGTACCTTTTATAATTACTTGTATAAACATTGCTATTTGTTTTCAAAATTCTCAGGGGACATCACAACATAAACATCCTGATATACAGCTGTGGGTCATTTGAGAAGTCACTTAATTTTTCTGTGCTTCAGTTTCTTCATCTTTAAGTGAACTATAATAATAATGTCTACTACATTGTGTTGTTTTGAAAATCCTATGAGAATAAAGCATTTACTTTTATGCCTTGTGCATGGTTAGTGTGCAGTGTATATTATCTATTATTTTAGTTATTATTATTGTTATTACTACTAAGTAGATGAAATAAGTGAAGCAAAGTATCTCTCTATGCACACTGTCCCCGTAACAATATTTCAATTATGTTTAGTCATAAAAACAATTTATTCTAAATTTTTAGTGAGCCTTGCCTGTGGCATGTGGAAGTTCCCAGGCCAGAGGTCAAACCCATGCCACAGCAGTGACCTGAGCCACAGAAGTGACAACACCAGATCCTTAACCTACTGTGCCACCAGGGAACTCCCTACTGTAAATTTTAAAAATGTGCACATGCTTTATTTTTTTACTATATAAAAATATAATTACATTATCGAACTGCATTATTTTACTGTGTAAAATTATATATTATTATAATAACTAATTACACAGTAAGTAATAACAATTTATAAGTAGGACAATGATAAAAATTGGAATTTGCTCTAAATTTAGTGCCGGTTTAGTACTGCTGAAACTTTATGTGACTTCTAGAATCTTAGCCAATCACTAAGCGACCCTGGAAGCTGAAATTTATAGAGGATTCTGCATCTCTAGGTAGCAGTGTATCAGCTCGGTTTTACACCAGTTGGAAAATGTTAGGATTCAGGAAGACAACTACACTTTTTTTGCACTGGGGAATAAACAAAGCAACTAACCAATTAATGGAATAGACATAAATAATATGGAAAGACTGGAGAGATTATTGGAATCATCTAGTTTGAAGTTGATTAATTCTGGACTAGAATTCCCCATTACAATTTTTATTTTTGTTTGTTTGTTTATTGTCTTTTTAGGGCCACACCCATGGCATATGGAAATTCCCGGGCTAGGGGTCGAATTGGAGTTGTAGCTGCCGGCCTATACCACAGCCACAGCAACACAGGATCTTTAATCCACTGAGCAAGGCCAGGGATTGAACCTGTATCTTCATGGATACTAGTCAGGTCCATGGCTGCTGAGCCACAACGGGAACTACCCCCCATTACAATTTTTAAATCAAAATTTAGAAAAGAAACAGAGTTTAAAGTGAAATTATTTTTTATTCCCAGATTGTTTTTATTTAATCTAGATCCTTGTGCTAGAGTAATGAAATTGCAATGTCAAATTACAAATTAGGAGACTTCCCATGATATTAGGTTTTCTATAATTTAAAATAAAAATATCTTTCACTTTGTTGTATTAAAAGTGTGTATGAAACTTGCATTTTTATAATCTGTTCATTTCTTTGCTAATGAAAGTACTTTACTCTTAGAATGGTCAGCCTAACTACTGGTATTAGAACTTCACTGGTATTTTTTATAGTAGAAAAAGTAGAAATTAAAAAATAATTTTTTATTATGAAAGAGTAGCATATAATCATTAAGGACATTTTTAGAAAATACTGAAAATATCCATTGTCCTACTATCCACTGGAATGTCAACTCCTGACAGCAGTGATTTTTGTCTTTGTCCACTGCTGGATTCCCAGCACCAAATACAGTTCCTGGCACAGATAATACACTCATTAGTTATTTTTTGAATAAATAAACACCCACTTTTAGAAATTTGATGATTTATTTTTAGTATTTTTACTCTTAATTTGCTTGCCCTATAGAGTCATGACTATATTGTAGACAGCCTTTGTTTTCTAATTTTTTATTTACTAATCTTATAACCATTTTTCATTTTGTGCATGTTTATTTCTAAATGAAAAACACAGTTTTATTTCATACTTAACAGTTTTAATGATTGCATAGTAATTTATCACTACCCTATAATAGACACTCATTATAGTTCCTTTTTATTGTTATTATAATCTATATTGCTTTTAATTTCTTTGTTCATAAACATTTTCCTGTATTTATTTCAGATGACTTTTCAGAAATATAGTTTCTGAAGTAAAGAGAATAATAATAATAGCAACTGTCATTTATTGAGTGTTTATGGTCCTTTGCTTTGTCATTTACATGCATTATCTCAGGTAACTCTCTCAACAACCCTTAGAGATTGGTCATACAGTCGGCAAGTGATTTCAGATATGGATCTCTCTGATTTCAGATCCCAAACTTTTAACCACTGTGATCTTAGTATTGCCAAATTGCTTTTCAAAGGGATTGTACCAAGTTAACTTTGCCATCCATATAAGGGTACCTGTTTCACTATACTTTTTCTAGTGTTGGATATTATTACTATATAAAAAGACTTTGATAAATTGTTAGGTAAGACATGGTATGTGGCAAACTTTTAGAAAGTAGATTTTGAACAGAAGAAAATTCTTGAAAATAGCTAAGCTTCTTCAAAAATGAAACTGATATGATTATTTCATTTTTTTCTCTGTTAGCTGTCATGGAAATACTACATCTTGACATGTCTTTAGACTTCTGTCTGAAAGTTGCTAAACTGCTGATGGATCATGAAAGGTACTGAAGAATTAAAGACTAACATTTTCCTAAAGTCTCCACTAACATATATTGAATTATATCCTTACCTGTCTATGTCTTCTGTCACCATCCATATCCACAGTGTGCAATATTTGTCATTGTGCTGATCAAACTAGAAGATGGAACGGCTTGCTTAATGATTTAAATAATCCATAATCAAATCAATTTTAAAATTTATATTAAAAATTTGAAAAAGAAATAAAGTGGAAAAGGAATAAGATAGGATTTTGTAAAATAGGAGTTAACTAGGTTAACCTGCAAGCTAACGTCACGTAGAACAGGAAGGCATGTGCAAGTATAGTTCTACAAATGATATACTCCTCTGGCTCTGTCTTCGTGGGATTATTAATGTCAAAAGGGACCTTAAAGTACTTATAGACATCTTAGTGGTTTTCAGACTTCAGTGTGCATCAGAATTGCTGGGGAATAAGCACTTGAATAGATGCTCAACATCATTAGCCATCAGGGAAATGCAAATCAAAACCACAATGAGAAACCGCTTCACACCACTAGGATTGCTATAATCAAAACAATAGGTAATAACAGAAATCCATAAGGGTGTGGAAAAATTGCAACCCTCATACACTGCTGGTGGCAATGTAAGCTGGTCTGCCACTTTGGAAACAACCTGTTAGTGCCTCGATAAGTTAAATAGAGAGTTACCATATGACCCAGCCGTTCTACTCCTGAGTTAAACAAGAAACATATGTCCATACAAACACATGTATATTAATGTTCATAGCAGTATTATTTTTAATACTCAAATGTGGAAACAACCAAAATGTCTATTGACAGATGAATAGATAAAATGTGGTATACTAGTATCATGGAACATTATTTGGCAATAAAAAGAAACAGAGTATTGATACATGTTATAACATGGGTGAATCTTAAAAACATGCTAAGTGAAATAAGCCAATCACAAAAACCACATATTGTATCAGTCCATTTGTGTGATATTTTCAGAAAAGGCACATTTATAGAGACAGAAGTAAATTAGTGGTTGCCTAGGGCTTTGAGAATTGGGGGAGAAATGGGGAGTGACTGCTAATGGGGTTTCTTTTTGGCATGGTGAAAATGTTCTAAAATTGTGTGATGGTTGCACAAATCCATGAATATACTAAAAACCATTGAACTGTATGCTTTAAATGGATGTGTTATATGGTATATGAACCATACCTCAGTAAAACTGTTATTAAAAAATAATCAGTAGAGGATTTCTCGCTGTGGTACAGAGGCTTAAGAATCCAACTGCAGTGGCTCATGTCATGCAGGAGGCACGGGTTCAATCCCCAGCCTGACCCAGTGGCTGAAACGATCTGGCATTGCTGCAGCTGTGGTGTAGGTTGCAGCCGTGGTTCAGATTCTATCCTTGACCCGGGAATTTCCATGTGTCATGGGTGCAGCCATAAAAAAAGAGAAATCACTAGGGAGTGTGGTAAAAACAGAGAGGTCAGGCCCTCCCTTATTCCAGCAAGCCCAGACTTCTGTATTCTTTATTAGTTCTCCAGGTGGTTCTGAGAGAATTATTTTTTAATTTTTAAAATTGAAGTATAGTTGATTTATAATATGTTAGTTTCAGATATATAACAGTGATTTAATATTTTTATAAATTATACTCCATTTAAATTTATTATAGGAGTTCTTTTGTGGCACAGTGGGTTAAGGATCCAGTGTTGTCACTGTAGCGGCTTAGGTCATTCCTGTAGCATAGGTTCAATCCCTGGCATGGGAACTTCCATATGTTGTGGGTGCAGCCAAAAAAAAAGTTATAAAATATTGACTATATTCCCTGTGCTGTACAATATATCCTTGTAGCTTATTTATTTTATACATAGTAGTTTGTGTATTTTATACATAGTAGTTTGTGCCTCTTAATCATCTAGCCCTATTTGCCCCTACCCCCTTCCCTCTCCTCACTAGTAACCACTACCTTGTTCTCTACACCTGCGACTCTATATCTCTTGTTATATTCCTTCTTTTGTTTTATTTTAAAATTTAAGAAATTTTTTTTGGCTGTGCCCACGGCATGTGGAAGCTTCTGAGCCAGGGATCAAACCTGCGCTATAGCAGCAACCCAAGCCACTGCAGTGACAACGTCAAATCCTCAGCCCACTGTGCCACAAAAGAATTCCTCACTTATTTGTTTTAGTTTTTAAATTCCACATATAAGTGGTAGCATACAATATCTGTCTTTCTACGTCTGACCTATTTCACTAATGCATAATACCTTGTAGGTCTATCCATGTTGTTGCCTTGTTGCAAATGGCAAGATTTCATTCTTTTTTATGGCTGAGTAATATTCCATTTTACACACATGTGCATGCACATATACGCACACCACACACATATATAACATCTTCTTTATCCATTAATCTGTTGGTGGACACTTGGGTTTCTGCCATATCTTGGCAATCGTAAATAATGCTGCACATTATGAACACTGGGGTGTACGTATTTTTTTGAATTAGCATTTTTATTGTCTTCAGATATACACCCAGGAGTGGTATTGCTCAATCATATGGTAATTCTAGTTTTAGTTTTTTGAGGGACCTTCATACTGTTTTCCCCAGTGGCTGCAATTTACATTCCCACCAGCAGTGTACTAGGGTTCCCTTTTCTCCACGTCCTCACCAACATTTGTTATTTGTAGTCTTTTTGATGCTAGTCATTCTGACATGTGTGAGAAGACATCTCATTGTGGTTTTAAATTGCATTTCTCTGATGATTAGTGATGTTGAGCATCTTTTCATGTGCCTATTGGCATCCTTTATGTCTTCTTTGGAAAAGTGTCTATTCAGGTCCTATACACATTTTTTAATTGGATTGTTTGGGTTTTTTTGATACCCAGTTGTGTGAGTTGTTGATATATTTTGGATATTAACCTCTTATTGGTCATGTTATTTGCAAATATTTTCTCCTATTCAGTAGGTTGTCCTTTCATTTTGTTGATGGCTTCCTTTGCTGTGCAAAAGCTTTTACTTAATTAGGTCCCATATATTTATTTGTATTTCTGTTCCTTTTGCCTTAGGGAGAGAGCTCCAAACAATATTGCTCTGATTTACATCAAAATATGTTTTCTTCTAGGAGTCTTACAGTTTCCAGTCTTACATATAGGTCTTTATTCCTTTTTTGAATGTATTTTTGTATATTATGTGAGAAAATGTTCTGGTTTCATTCTTTTACTTGTAGCTGTCCAGTTTTCCCAGGACTGATTGTTGAAGAGAGTGTCTTTTCCCCATTGTGTATTCTCGCCTCCTTTGTTGTAGCTTAATTGACCATAGGTGCGTGGGTTTATTTCTGGGCTCTCTATTCTGTTGCTTTGTTGTGTCTTTTTGTTTGTGGCAGTACCGTACTCTTTTGCTTACTGTAGCTTTATAGTATGGTGTGAAGTCAGGGAGCAAGATACCTTCAGCTTTGTTCTTTTTTCTCAAAATTGCTTTGGCTATTTGCAGTCTTTTGTGGTTCCATTTAAATTGTAGGGTTTTTGTTTTAGTTGTGTGAAAAAATGTCATGTGTATTTTGATAGGGACTGCATGAAATCTGTAGATTGTTTGGGGTAGTTTTTTTGTTTTGTTTTGTTTTTTGCTTTTAGGGCTGTACCTGTGGCATGTGAATTTCCCAGTCTAGGGGTCGAATTGGAGCTGCAGTTGCAGCTGCTGGTCTACACCACAGCCATAGCAACGTAGGATCCGAGCCACGTCTGCGACCTACATCATAGCTTATAACAATGCTGGATCCTTAACCCACTGAATGAGGCCAGGGATGGAACCTACATCCCTCATGGATACTAGTTGGGCTCATTATGGTTGAGCCACATTGGGAACTCCTGCTTTGTGTAATATTTTAACAATGTTCCTAGTGTTCTGATAACTTAGGAAATTACAAGGGTTTCAGGAACTGTATTCCAAGAATCAGGGGCAGAAACCAACATATATTTTCTGTTATCTCACACATACTTTATAAGCTGTTAAGTTTCAATCTGATTGTTACAACCTATTTTTTTTCAGTTCTGATTTTTGTGAACTTTCTATCTGAATATGACTACTATAGGTACATCATTTAAGAGGAATCATGCAGTATGTGTCTTTTTGTGACTGATTTATTTCACTTAATATGTCCTCGAGTTTGAATGATGATGTAGCATGTGTCAGAATTCTGTTCCTTTTTAAGGCTTAAGAATATTCCATTATATGTTTATACCACATTTTTATACCACATTTTGCATATTCATTCATGCACTGATAGAAGTTAAAGCTTCCATGTTTTAGCTATTGTGAATAATGCTACTATAAGCATGGATGTAAAAATATTTCTTTGAGAACCTGCTTTCAATTCTTTTGGGTATATGCCCAGAAATGGAACTGCTGGATAATATGGTAATTCTATTTTTAATTTTTTGAGGAACTGTCATACTGTTTTCACAGTGGATGTATCATTTTGCATTCCCACCAATAGTACACAGGAGTTCCAATTTCTCCACATCCTTCTCAACTCTTGTTTTCTGTTTTTATATATGTATTAGTAGCTGTCCTAATTGGCATGAGGTGGTATTGTGTATTCTTTTTTTTTTTTAAGCCCGCACCCAGAGCATATGGAGGTTCCCAGACTAGGGATTGAATCGGAGCTGTAGTCGCCAGCCCGCGCCACAGCCACAGCAACACCAGATCCGAGCTGTGTCTGCGACCTACGCCACAGCTCACGGCAACGCTGGATCATTAACCCACTGAGCAAGGCCAGGAATTGAACCCGCATCCTTGTGGTTCCTAGTTGGATTCATTGACCTCTGCGCCACGATGGAAACGCCCGGTATCATGTAGTTTTAATTTGAATTTCCCTGATAACTAGTTCTGATGACCATCCTTTCATGCCTTTTTTTTGCCATTTGTATAATTTCTTTGGAGAAATGTCTGTTCAAGTCCTCTGCCCGTTTTTTAATTGAGTTGTTTGGGTTTTTTGTTGTCGAGTTTTAGGAGTTCTCTCTGTATTCTGGATATTACCCTTATATATCATTTGCATATATTTTCTTCTATTCTGTGGGTTGCCTTTTTACTCTATGAATAGTGCTTTCTTTTTTTTTTTTTTTTTTTTTTGGTTTTTTTTTTTTTTTTTTTTTTTT